>JAWWLR010000165.1:23351624-23362882 GCA_035041075.1 Acraspis erinacei | reverse complement strand
ATGATATTTGGAAAAGTGTACATAACGTTTACGCATAAGACGTATACTTGACTGCTTTGTTAACAATCCATTTTTTCGTTAAAGACTCATAATTTAAATTTAGAAATCATTTCTTTTATTGAAAATTTAACTATTCTATTTTTATCTGCAAAATAACATTTTTTTAGTTGTAAATGCAACAGATTGAATCATTTACAATTACTGATTTCATCAGTGAGTAAAATTGGCTGATTTCAAAAGTCACTTTTGACTGATTTTTTATTCGTCGAATCCGAATTTTTTTAATCAAGTCAAATTTGACTTTTTTAGTTAAAAAATTGATTTTAGTTAACAAATAATCTCTTTTGTTGAAAATTAGACTATATCTTGTTGAGAATTCGTTGATTTTCTTTTGTTGAAAATTAATCTTTTTTAGTTTATACTTAAATTTTTTGGTGCAAAAAATCTTTATTTTGGGGGTAAATTCAACTACTCTGTTGAAAGTTGAAACACTGTGTTCAAAATGTTGTTGTTGTTAAATATTCAACAACTTTGTTGCAAATTGAACTATTTTGTTGAAAATTCATTTTTTGGTTGTAGATTCATCGTTTTAGTTAAAAATTCATCTCTTTTGTTGAAAATTCAATTTGTATTTCACCAGAGAATGAAATTTATCGATTTGAAAAATCACTTTTGACTGATTTGTGAATTGTTGAAGTTGAATTCGTGAATTTATTTTAAACCAAAATTTCGTTAAGAAGTAATTATTTTAGTTATAAAGACATCTAGTTCATTGAAAATTGAACTATTTTATTGAAAATTTAATTTTTTGTTAAAAAATGACCTTCTTTGACTTCATCAGTGAATCAAATTGAATGATTTGAAAAGAAACTTTCGACTGCTTTTTATATGACTATAGTCATCAAATCCTCATTACTTGAATCAGTAAAAATTGACTTCAAATCAGTCACTTTTGACTGATTCAAATTTAGGTAGTGTTCCGTGCCTAATGTTGTTTTAAATTTACATACTTTGTTAAAAAAGCTTACATTATTTGAATCAGTAAAAATCGAATTCGGTTCAGTAAAAGTTGGTTTTGAATCAATCACATTTGCCTGATTCAAATGTAGAGTGTATTCTAGGGTTAATATGGTTGTAAATTGAACTAATCTGTTAAAAATTAATTTTTTGTTGAATAATTATTATTTTAGTTACAAACCCATCTATTTCGTTGAAATTTGTACGGTTCCATTTTTGGTTGAAAAGTGACCGAATGATCAAACTGATTCATTTGAAAAGATGCTTTTGACTGACTGTTAGTTGAAGAATCCTGAATATTTGAATCAATGAACATTGACTTTAAATCAGTCACTTGAGCTACTTTGTTGTTAATTTTGTCGTATAAAAAAATTAATTTTGGTAATTGAAAATTTAACTATTCCATTTTTGGTTGAATAATTACCTTTTCTGATTTCATCAGTGAGTCAAATTCATTAATTTGAAGTCACTTTCGACCTCGCTTTCGACTGATTTTTTTCGTCGTCGAGTCCGCATTGTCTAAATCTGTAAAAATTGACTTCGTATCAGTAACTTTTTACTGAATCAAATTTAGTGCGCTGTTCGAAGTGTAACTTGGGAAAGTTTTCAAGAAATCTTATCATTCTTATCCTTTCACTTATTCGATACTTATATGCATATGTAGATCCACGTGCCGTTAATGGACATTTCTCAGGATGCGTCATTCCTTGCCGGATGACTATTCTTTTCTAGTCAGGAGGTCTTGTAAAGATTGCTTCCATCTGAGCAATTGAGCATAATTCTATTATTTCTTATAAATCATGACGTATTTGATACGTATTCTTTCATCAGCATTCAAAGTTCCTAGAGAGCCATACATTGTAGTGAAATGTAGTAAATCAGAAGGTTACGCCTGTTTTTGGATAAGCGAGATGCGACTATAAATAGAATACAAGATTCATGGATTGTATTTGAGTTATTTTAGGTCAAATCGAGACACTTTCAGGCGAGATTCTTTTCATTTAGTATATAAATATAATTATAGATGTGGATATATGAGATAGTCAGTTTTTAGAATTGTTTATGTATTATTTATATACATATATATAATTATATAGAGTAGTTCTAGGTAAATGACTTTGATGAAAGCTTATTGTCAGATGATACCAGGGAAAGATATCAATTAATTAATCATCGTGATATTGTGGATGGTCGTGTGGACTAGAAAAGATACTAATGACCTGAAAATCTGAATTTGATACCGATTTATAAAATTCCAAACGATTGTTGCTTTTTACAATTATTTCACTCGATTTAAAAAAATAAATCAAGATATTCCAAAATATTCCACAGAATTTCAAGAAATTAAACAAATTTCAAAAGATTTCAAGGTATATCAGGATATTTCAAAAGATTTCCGGATATTTCAATAGATTTCGAAAGATTTAACAGAATTTCTAGACATTTTCAAGATTTCGAGGGAATTCAAGAGAATTCAAACGATTTCAAGGTTTTTAAAGATATTTCAAAAGATTTCATAGAATTTCAAGATATTTTAAGAGACATACAAAATTTCAAGACTTAAAAGGATTTCAATAGTTTGAACAGATTAAACAAAAATTATTTCATAGGATTTCATAGTATTTGAAAATTTTCAAACGATTTCAATGGATTTCAAAATATTAAAACAGATTTAAAAAATATTTCATAGGATGTCATGACTTCAAAATTTTAAAAAAATTTCAAGGGAGTTTAAGTGATTTCAATAGATATGAAGAGATTTTAATAAATTACAAAAGATGTCAAAAATCCAATCAATTTAATTCCTCTTTATTTATGAACACATTTCGAAATATTTAAAGGGATTTTAATATATTTGAACAGATTTAAAGAAAATCAAAGATTTCACAGGATTTCAAGAGATCTCGCAGAATTTCAAGATATATCAATATAAATCAAAAGATTTCGCAGAATTTCAATAAACTTCACAGATTAAAAAATGTTGTAAACATTTTAAGGGATTTTTACAGAATTCAACAGATTCCATCGAATTTCAGGAAAATTTCAGTGATTTATCAAATTTCAAAATATTTCAAAATATTGGAACACATTAAAAAATATGTCATAGGATTTGAAAATTTTCAGACGATTTGAAAGGATTTCAACAGACTTCAACAGGTTTCGTGAAATTTCAAAACATGTTTCAAGATATTTGAACCGATTTCAAAAATATTTCATACGACTTCAAAATTTTCCAACAATTTCAAGGGTTTTGAACAGTTTTTAAATGGGTTTCAAGATGTCAACAGATTAACAAATATTTCATAGTATTTCAACAATTTGAAAGATTTCAAGACATTTCAACAGGTTTAAAAATATTTCATAGGATTTCAAAAACTAAAGAAGATTTCAAGGGATTTTTACTGAATTCCATATAGATTTGAACAAATATTAAGATATTTCAAAGAGTTTCCTAAGATTTCAAAACATTTAAAGGATTTTCAAGGATTTCAATGTTTTTAAGAGTTTTCAACAGATTTCGTAGGATTGGATGGAATTTCAAGAGCTTTCAAGGGATTTTAATGTATTTCAAAAGATTTCAAACAATTTCACAGTATTTAAGAAGTATTAAGATATTTCAACAGGTTTCCAAAGATTGCAAAACAGATATTTCAAGACATTTCAACAGATTTAAAAATATTTCGGAAAGTTTCATAGGTTTTGAAAAAAGTCCAAAGACTTCAAGGGATTTCAAGATATTTCAACGAATTTAAAAAATATTTCATAAGATTTCATATGACTTCAATATTTTCAAACAATCTCTAGAGATTTGAACAGATTTCAAAGGATTTCAAGGTAATTCTATAAATTAAAAAATGCATCGGACTTCATAGGATTTCAAAAGATTTCAAGGTGTATTTCAAGAGATTTCAACAGATTAACAAATTTTTTCAAAAATATTAAGATATTTCAACAGGTTTCTTAACATTTAAAAACAGATATTTCAAGATATTTCAACCGATTTCAAAATATATTACAGGATTTCATAATGTTTGAAAAATTTCAAACGATTTTTTCGAGAGCTGTCAAGATATTTCAACAAATATTTGGTAGGTTTTCAAAGGTTTTAAACGATTGCAAGGATTTAGAGATATTTCCACATATTTATAAAGTATACCTTAGGATTTCAAAAGTTGTTAAACGATTTCAAGGGGTTTAAAAAGATTTCAACAGATTTCGATGATTTCATAAAATCTTATTGATTTCCACACAGGTTTCCTATAAGATTTGAAAACAGATATTTCAGCAGATTTAAAAATATTTCACAGGATTTCATAGGATTTAAAAATTTTCAAACGGTTTTAAGAGATTTCAAGGTATTTCAAGATACATTTTCAAACAATTACTTTATAGGAATTAATTTAAAAAGATTTCGAGGGATTTAGAGATATTTTGAACAGATTTAAAATGTATTTCTTAGCATTTCATAATATTTCAAAAATTTCAAACGATTTTTTCGGGGGCTTTCAAGATATTTGAACAGAGTTTAATAATATTTAATAAAGTATTTCACAGGAATTCAACATTTTCAAAAATATTCGTAGGATTTTATAGGAATTCAAACATTTAAAACGATTTCACAGTGGATTTCAAGAGATTTCAAAAAATATTAAGAACTTTCAATAGGTTTCCTAAAATATCAAAACAGATATTTTAATATATTTCAATGGATTAAAAAAATATTGCATAGAGCCCCAAAAATTTCAAAAGATTTCAAGAAATTTTAATAGCTTTCAATACAGTTGAAAAAATAATAATATTTTTCAACAGGTTTTCTAATATTTCAAAAAATTTTGAGGGCTTTCAAGATATTTTAACAGGTTTTAAAAAATGTCATAGGACCTCAACAATTTAGAAAAAATTTCATCAGATCTTAAAGGATTTTAAGAGATTTCAACTAATTAATGATTGCATAGGACTAAGAGATTTCTTTCATCAGGAAGGTCCCATAAACGAAGAGGCCAAATTTTGGCTCTTTTTTGATTTACTACTACATTTAAAAAAATATTTACTGAATCAATAAATGGCGAAACAAGCTATTAGGTTTATTTGTTTTTCAACCTAAATAAACCACATGGTTTTTGGCAGGCCCTCATTTAGGTACCAATTTTTCCCAAAAAAATTGAAATACTCGTAACTTCTCGAAAACGATTGTTTCCTCAAAACTATATTATTCGAAATGGATTGGGTCTCTAGTAACTTCAACTACATATCTGCAACAAAAATTCTTTCCTAAAAACCGACACCCTGATCACTAATTCCAGCAAGTTTTTTACGACCTGCGCCAATTTCGACAGGTACAAAATAACCTCGCTCCCGGTCGAGTCATCAACTTCACCCCTTTATCGCTCTTGAGGCCTCCTGGGGGTCGTGGGAGACCCGGCACAATAGTACATCCTCATTGGAAATCGCGCGAAAGGACCACACGTGCGCGGCAGTAATCCGTTGCTATAGTAACACACCCAGCGGTACCAACATTCCCATCGCGCATGCGTCGCCACCGCAGACAATCACCTTTCCGGGGATTCCCGAGACTAAGCGACTACCCACGAACTCAACACACCGAGGGGTGTCTTCTGTGTCTCCTGGAGGGGAGACTCCCTCTTTCTCTGGGGGGAACGCGGCGCGGCGATTTGAAAACGAATCGAGGGGAAACCAGTGAACTCTGGAGGGGAGAAGTCCCGTGCCGACTGTTCCACGGTCCCCGACGCTTGTCTCGTTCGCTGCTACGAGAGTACCAAAAGCAGGCTAAAAGGAAAGAGCTTGCCGAACGCCGTGGTGCGCGTGTCGTGTCGTGCGTGTTGGCGTCCTAAACAACTCTGCCATTAAGACGAGTGACGCTCGCCTTATTGATCAGTGTCTTCGAAAAACCTTAAAATACCTGAAAAAAGAGTTTTTGAATCTCCCGCCGGTTTCCGGGAGCTAGAACATCTCCTGATGCATCGCGAAACGCGAGTTCAGTGAAGAGGATTTTTAGACTGGGACAACAGGTGCGCGAGTGGCCAGTGAAGGATTGTTTTAAAGTTTAGACAGTTAAAAGTGACAAAACAATCATGTTTGACGTTTTCGGTTCCGTGAAGGGACTTCTGAAGTTGGATGCGGTGTGCATCGACAATAATGTATTTCGACTTCACTACAAAGCGACAGTGATCATTCTCATAGCATTTTCGTTGCTTGTTACTTCCCGGCAGTATATCGGAGACCCGATAGATTGTATCGTGGATGAAATTCCACTTCACGTTATGGACACCTACTGCTGGATTTACTCCACATTCACCATCCCCAAAAGAACGGGTATCGTGGGAAAGGATGTGGTACATCCAGGAGTTGCCTCGCCCAATAATGACCAAGATGAGGAGATTAAGTACCACAAGTACTATCAGTGGGTCTGCTTCACCCTATTCTTCCAAGCAATCCTATTTTACGTCCCGAGATACCTGTGGAAGACTTGGGAGGGTGGAAGAATAAAGATGCTTGTCCTGGACCTCAACTGTCCAGTGGTTAGTGAAGACTGCAAAGTTGAACGCAGGAAGCTCTTAGTTGACTACTTTGCAACAAATCTGCATACACAGAATTTCTACGCCTTCCGGTTTTTCCTCTGCGAGGTCCTCAACTTCATCAACGTCGTAGGCCAAATTTACTTCGTGGACTTCTTCCTCGATGGCGAGTTCACGACTTACGGATCGGATGTGCTCAAGTTCACAGAGCTGGAACCGGAGAACAGGATTGACCCGATGGCTCGGGTCTTTCCTAAAGTCACAAAATGCACATTCCACAAATATGGTGCTTCCGGAACAGTGCAGAAATTCGATGGACTGTGCGTGTTGCCCCTTAATATTGTGAATGAAAAAATCTATGTCTTTCTCTGGTTCTGGTTCATCTTCCTAGCCGTATTGTCTGGCTTGAGCCTCGCCTACAGAGCTGCAGTTGTTGCTGGTCCAAAACTACGGCTTGTACTTCTTCGAGCCAGATCTCGTCTCTCACCCCAGGAGCAGATTACAACAATCGCGGAAAAGTGCCAAATTGGTGACTGGTTCATCCTTTATCAACTGGGCAAAAATATAGATCCACTGATTTACAAACAGCTGGTGTCGGATCTTGCAACGAAGCTTCAGGGCAAAGAAGGACTTCAAGATGTCTAAAAAAAGGTATCATAATCTTCTCCATTTCCTAAATCTAGCCAATTTCCCGATTAGATATAAATTTTAGGATTTATTTTTTTTCTAGAGTTTGCACAGCTGCTGGGAACAGCTGGAACCAACCTTCAAGGACAAAGGACTATATAGGGTGCTCCCTAACTTTCGGATTTACGTTCCCTTTTTTGGAAAAGGAATTTTGTGGATCAGACAACAGGTTTTGCAGTTTAAAAATCCTTAATTCATCAATTTAAATTTGAAAAGTGACCTTTAGTTTACTCTCTAAAGGATGATAGCAAAAGTTTTGAATTAAACCTGGAGGTTTTTTTTCAAATTTAAATCAGCGTGTGCCTTTTCAGAAAATAATTGTCATAAAATAATGTTTATTTTAGATAGAGCTTATATCTAGATTATGTTCTCCGATTTGACATTTTTCGAGTAACCGTAAACCAAAATACCTAGATGTGGACTCGATCTGAAATTTGAACTTTTTTGGTTATTCCACGCAATGTGCACAATTCCTTCGGGAATACGGGAAGTTTCTTTTGTTCCTTTGGTTATTGCAACTACCGACAGGTGGCGATCGACAATCTGAGGGATTTTTCTTGATCAAAATCGGTCGCCTCTTTTTTTTTTTGAAGCCGGGTTCCAGATCCGCCCAACCTCTTTGTATTCCCCCCGTGCATACTCATGCGTTCGTCCGTTCATCGATTATTCGCGCTCATCCATCCATCCACCCATGGTCCATGCTTGCGTCCATTTTGGCGAAATACATCTAGATTTTTTAATTTTTTTCTCATTCGATGGACGCCCAGACTCTTGGGTCGCAGGGTCGTGGACCAAGGCTTCGTAGACTCTTGTGTGATAAAAAACGGGGGACGGCGTCTTTCTTGACTCGTTCTTTTTTTTCTTCTCGTTCGCGTTCCCCCTCCCCACGAGCAAAAGACAAATTTTCGAACGGACGAAATCGATGCTTGGATTATGGTTCCGCTTGGAAAAAAACGTAACTGGGAAAGGCTAATTTTTGTATATACTAGTAACTAAAGGCTAATTTAGGTTTTGTAAATTATTGGAATCGCTTCTCTTGGATCTGAAATACTTTCGGGCGTTTTTATGGGGTTCATAATTTAATTACTGGACGGACTATGTGCATATATCCTGATAATTCCCTAATTATTTATCCGAGTCCGATAATTTTAATCCTTATTATTCAGCAAAATCGTTTACCTAACCTGAAAATTGGGTAAATGGTTCTTAGATTTTGTAAATAAAATGAGAATCTAAAAATAGGCCCAATCTGTTCATGAACAGTCGATCAAACGAACGAGAAAAAATGTTCAGTTACGTACTTTTTCAACCGAAACTAAAGGTGAGACAAAACTCGAGTTTACTTTTGAGACAGTTTTTTTTATTTTTAGTTATTTTAAAGCATTCTTTCTTTTGATTCGTCGATAAATTTGAAGAAGCAAATAAATCGACTGGATTGGTACTACTGTTTTTATCATGTGGGTCCCGTCTTGCATTTTTTTTTGTGGGAACGCGCCCGAGGGAAAAGCAATTGTGCACGGTCTTGAGAAGAACCGTCTTTGTAAGAGCGCCCCGCGAAGTTTGAGACTTTAAACGAAATTCTTTCGTTGAATTAAAAGACAAAGGGAAACGAAATCCAAAAGAACAAGCTTGGATTGTCCTTTTTTTCACAGAACAAGGGACGATATTTGACGCCGTCCTCCCAGTAGCGTAACTTCTTCGTCCTACCAATTTTTTTCGCTATTGCAATTAGACTCTATAGGTATAGGAAAAATATAAATTAAATATATATATATTATTATATATAGATAGATAAAGAAAGAGAGAGAGAGCCAGAACGAGAGAAAAAGAGTGACAAGTGTGTAGATATTTGATATAGATATATTTTGTATATCAATCTTTGTAAACAAAGTATTTTCTTCCATTCCGCACAAAAGAAGGGACCAATAATAATTTTTGTGCAAATGCCGTACTATCGCACAATTTTTATACACATTTTGCAACTCAGTCGCCGGATTTAGAGACACTTGAAAATCTGCCGTGACAAAAAGAAAACTTGAGCTTGGTATTTTAAGTTAATCCTCCCGCGAGGAAAATCTTTTTCAAGCAAAAAAGATATCCTAAAATCTATAGAAACTTTTATCCTATTTGAAATGAAAAATCGTTTTTGCCTTAAGAAGATTTTTCTCGGGCTGTTAATCCCTTCCTCTTTACCTCTCGAATCTCGATGTCAGGTATTTTCCATCGTGTGTCATTTTTTAGCCATAACACTGCAAGAACGTCTTTTTAAATACTCAATCTCATTTAAAAAATAGCAGGCGTTTTATAAATTCAGGAAGGGGCTAATTACCGATTTCTTTCTTGGTGTAGAAAATAGGAGAAATGAAGTCGGAGACAATAAAAGTACGTTAGTGATAAAGTACGTTTTTATATGAAGAGTTAATAAAAAAAACATTGATTAAGTGAGTAAATCATTAAGTAAGTTAATGAATACATGATCATATCTTTCCCTGAGAATCGATGCTCAAAGTAAGACTGCCAATTCGAACGCTACTCGCGGTTTTTTCTAACTTTTTAAGAAGCTGGGTAACGTCGATAGAGTTGCAGACTTTTTTCATACTTTTTTTTTCCTTGTACATTCCAGAAACCCTCGAACCGACGAGGCTCGTAATAAATTTCGTCCACACTCGTCGACCTCGAGAATAAAAAAAAAGGGTTCCACAAAAAAAGTCAAGACTCGTTTTTGTTCAGATGCTTCGCCAAAACTTTTTGGAAAGTACTTTTTTAAAAATGGACTGAATTTTTTTTTAATGAGTCGCGATCTATCGGCGTTATTTTTCGGCTTTTTAAAATTTCGTTTGGTGAAAACAGGAGCAAAAGCAGGAGTCGTATATAAATAAGTCCTTAGCTGTAATTGTATCTTTTTAAGCGAGCGGAAAAAGTGCCTGTTACGAGTCGATTTGCGATAATCGTCGCAATCTGCAGTGAATCACAATTGAATTGAAGAGCATCACATTGGAATTAATTTTGATCCTATTTTGCGGAAACTGTTAATTTCACGGAATCCGGAAACTATGACTCAGACTGAAATTAATTAGAAAAATTAATTTTTAAATTTAGATACTGTAAGAAGTCTAATTCAAGATATGATTATTATTCGTGGCCTTCCTTTTTGATTTCTGGTAGGTCGTCTTTGAACTGAAAGATAAGAATCTTTGCAGATTGTGTCGATTAAAGACGACAATGTGTTCAGCGGAAAGTGATAGAGGATGACAATACGACTATTTTTGTAACATTTGTAATAATTAATTACTGTCGGGACCAAAAACGGCGAGAGTGTAGAAGAAAATGAGTTTAAAAAAAAGACTCGTACCAGAATTATACATGCAAATATGAAAATACAATCGGAACAGAAAATTCCATTCCTTTCGCTCAAAATGTAGCAAGCTCGCGCGCAAATCAGGCATAATTGTTTCGCTTTTTTGATATAAATGTGTAATGTTTATTCAGCAAATATTAGCCTGGAGTTACGCCGCTTTAAGCGAAAGGATGAAAATGAGATAATTTTGTGATTTTACCTGCTGGGAAATTCAGAAATGAAAGCAATTCTTCCAAGTTTAAAAAATAAAAGTACTAGTGAAAATTAAAAGGCTGAATCTAAAACCTTGTAGAAGGTTTATATCTTATTGAAATTTATTGTGTTGCAATAAATTAAAATTCAAATTAAGCGTTTATAGTTGAAGGCGGAAGAATAGAAATATTTTTCGAATGGTAAGAAAAAAATCGATCAATAGCTTACAACATTCGAGAGAGAAATGTTGTAACGATTTTTGCGCCAGTTACGTAACTTTATGTAAGGGTTATCGCTTTGCGCAAAAGATGTGCGACGCGAAAATATGTTGTATTTTCAATTAACATCGAAGATGATGTTAATTTTTTTAGAAATGAGAAATACTGCTTGACCTTCTTGCTTTGTCATTTTCGACGAACGTCTAGTTACAATTTACGATATATGATTTATTATTTTTATGCACATTC
>JAWWLR010000165.1:23274901-23292098 GCA_035041075.1 Acraspis erinacei | reverse complement strand
ACTATCCAATCGCTTGAAATATCACAAATTACATATCACATTATATAATTACATATTTTCCATTTTATGTTTTAATTTTAAGCTGATCTTTAGACTTAAGAGATTTTATAATGCAGTTTTACACACCTAAAGTCCTTAACAATAAAAAGTTTAAAGGGTTTGAATTGAAAAATTTTAAATTCAAATAATAATAATTTTGTAATACTTAGTACTACTTTACCCATTATTTAAATTAAATAATTATAAATGAAATATATAAAACTATACAACTTTAAACTAAATTGTTTGAAATTGAAAGGAAAAAGTCGAAAATTTTAATATGTTCATTAAAAAAATATATAATTTTGAAGAGAACGTGTTCAACTTGAAAGGATTTATGTATAATAAGAAATCTGAATTTAAGAATTGAAAGGGGAACATTTTTATTTTTTATATTTTTATTTAGTTGAAGGCTGTAAAATGTTCTTTTCTCAACATTGTAATTGTGTTTCAAATGAGGAAATAAAATAGATACTTTTTTTTACCAAAAAAATAATAATACACAATAATAAAGATGACATAAGGAGGGATTTGTGGATATGGTAAGAGGGTGTAATGTCTCTTAATATTAATAATGAATTTTATATATAAATGTTGAATTATTAAATTTTATAGGTGAAGCATATGAATCAGACAGCAGTAGAAGAGGGAGAAGTGCCTCATCCTGGTGTCGGCCCCATGGGCAAGAAAGATGACGTAGTTCATCATGCTTATTACCAATGGGTTCCTTTTGTTCTTTTCTTTCAAGCATTACTTTTCTACCTACCCCATTATCTTTGGAGGTCCACTGAAGGTAAAAGGAAATTGAATTTTGCTCAATAATTTTTAATACCAGAAGACTAAAAAAATGGTTTTGGATTTTTGGAGAATGTTAATCAAAGCTTTTTTCGATTTTGTATTCTTCTATAGTTGAATTTTTAACCGAAAATTTTTCTAACATCAAAAATGAATTTTCAATCAAACTTACGAATGTTCAACAAAACGGTTGCATTTTCGAACAAAAAAGATTACTTTTTAACAAAATCATTACATTTAAAACAAAACAGTTGAACTTTTAATTACATAGTTGCATTTTCTACAAAATGGTTGAATTTGTAAGCCAAAAAGAGGAATTTTTTACTATAGACAGTTGAATTTTTCAGCCAAAAAGAGAAATTTTCAAAGATATTTGAATTTTCAGTTCTAAAGGAAGAATTTTCTCCCCAAAAAGACGAATCTTCAACAAAAAAGTTAAATTTTCGCTAAAAAGATGATTTTTCAACAAAATTAATAAATTTGTTACAAAATAATTTAACTTTAAACAAATAATTGAATTTAACCAAAATGATCAATTTTCAACAACAAAAAATAATTATCAACAAAGAAGTTCAACTTTCAACCAACTAGTTGAATTTTCAATAAACAAGATTGATTCTCAGCAGAAGGTATTATAGTTGATATTTCAAATAAAACAATATTTTTATGTTAAATAAAAAAGAGTCGGATTTAACCAAACAAAGATTAACTCTCAACGAAAAAATTCAACAGTTGATACCATCACTAACAAAAATTGCCTTTTAATCAAACAGTTGTAATTACAACTAAAAACAAAGGAAACAAAAAAGTTGAATTTTTACCCCCGAAAAATGTATTTTCAACAAAACAATCATTTTTTTTAAATCAAAAAGACGAATTTCCTACAAAAAGTTGTATTTTCAACCCGAAAATATGAATTTTCCACTAAAAAGTTTTTTTCTAACATGAAAAGATTTTTCAGTTAAGAGAGAAAACAATTTTTAACCACATTCTTGAATTTTCAGACCAAAAAAGCGAATTCTCTTCGAAACAGTTTAATTTTCAACAAAAAATTAATTTTCTACAAAAAGGTATTTTTTAACAAAAAAGTTCATTTTAAACCAAAAAGTTAGTTTTCAACCCAATAGTTGAATTTTATACAAAAATAATAGAACTTACAACCCAAAAACATTCTTTTTTTAATTTTTAACTCAGAAAGACCAAGGAACTTAAATTTTTAACCCGGAAACAAAGAATTTTTGTCAAAAATAGTTAAATTTTAAAATAAAAACAAGCAATTTTTAACAAAAATGGGACAGTTAAATTTGCAATTAAAAAAATGGATTTCCAACAAAGAAAAATTTACTTAAAAATGCAAGAAGATTAATTTTCCTACTAAAAATAAAAATTTGCAACAAAATACACGCATTTTCAACCAATTTGTTTAACTTTCTACTAAAAACGATCAATTTTCAACCTAAAAAGAACAACTTTTTAATCAGATATTTAAGTTTGTAACCGAAACCAAGAATTGGAATGTTCAACCAAAAAGATTAATTCTTAATGAAAAATATAATATTTGAATTTTCAACTAAAAATAATGATCTGGAAAGAGGTGGCTGGAACTCTTATTTCGATTTATGAGCTTTTTGTTTTTTTATTTATTATTTTGGATTTTTTTATTATTGCTTAAAGGATGTTTTGAAATTAGCCATTTTTAGAAATGTGTGCTTTTTTAAATAGAAAATTAAAATTTTGAGTTTAAAAAATTAATTTCTAACTAAAAGTAATTGAATTTTCAACAAATAGTTCAATCTTCAATCAAGCAGTAGAGTTTTTTAGAAAAAGTCGACAGATTTAGAAACAGGGGAAGTTGATTGAAGACAGGGAAAAAAGAGGAATTCTTTTCAAGTGTTTTTTTTTTAAAGAGGGATTTAGGAGAGAGTGTGAAATCTGTATTTAGTTGCTTTCCTTGTCAAATAAATCCAATAATTTTCATTTTTTCGAGCATTCCAAAAAAAATGTAGTCACATTTATATTTTCCATGTGCATTGTTACATTGTGCATTAATCCCCCCTTAATTTAAAATTATATTTTTTTAGGTGGCCGTTTAAAGTTGCTAGTGTCTGGACTACATTTAGCATCTTTAGCCATACGAGAGGAAAAAATCGAAGTCGATGGAATTACTATCCCGACGAAGGGAGATCGTGATGAAAAAATTCGACAAATTCGAACCGGATTCATAAATCGTCTTCATTTAAATCGACCCTGGGCTTACTATTTGGGATTTTGTGAGGTCCTCAACTTCATCAACGTTCTCAGCCAGATTTATTTGACCAATTGGTTTTTGGGTGGAGCTTTTCTCAATCTTGGCACTGAGGTTCAGGAAGCTGGACATAATCACAAAGACAAAATGAATCCTTTGGATGAAATTTTTCCAAAGGTTTCCTAATTTCTGTCCACTAATTTTTTTTAGATAATTTTTTATTCTTCAGACAATCAGTATAAGCTATAGGGTGGTCCAAAAAAGGCTTTTTAGGATTTTGTCGCCCCATAGTCCATCCTAGGTACTTTTTCACGAAAATCGAGAATCAAGACTAAATTCGATACGAGGCGAGATTCGAGACGAGATGCGAGGCGACATTCGAGGTGCTATTCGAGACTAGATTTGAGACAAGACTTTAAATGAGATTTCAGACGAGATTCAAGATTAGTGACGTGACGAGTAATTGAAAAACAAAAATCATTTTTGGACGTGTGTGGACAATTGAAAATGATTGCTTTTTTTAGAATATAACCGCAAAGTAAGAAAAAAATTAAAGAGACAAAAATGCTACCTTTGGAAATATTCTTCAGAAATACCCCCTTACTATTTTTAATCACACGTCGTTTTGTTTTAGCAGTTGATTTTTTTATTTGAAGAGGTGAAAATGGGATGTTCACAGTTCTATACGAGAGAAAAGATTAGATTGAATAAAAGTTGCTAAAGTTTGACTTATGTTAGCAGTCTTGCCAAAAATAGTTAAAACACTCTTTAAAAATGAAATTTTTTAAAACAAATACCTATATTTAATGATTATTCACTTATTTTCAAAATTGGAAACATCAGAACTGCAGGGAATATTTTTTCCGAAAACATAAGCCATGATTTATTAAAATTGCACCAATTTTTTTAAATTGGTAAGAAGGGGGCAGTACGAAAAAATTCAATTAAGAAATATATTTCTATAATAATAGAATTATCTTTAACTATTACAAAAAAAACAATAATTTTTATTTCATAGTATCTATTATCTAAATATCTAAAAGAATAGAAAAAAAGCAAGGATAATATTTTTTTGTCACTGATTTCCGGTTTAAAATGTTCAGAAAGCTTACAGTTGCTTCAAAATTGGAAATCTTCTTTGAAATCTATACCGATTTCCGATGAAAAATACAAGCATGATATAAAATAGTTAACAAAAATTTAATCGCTTAAAAACGATTATTTTTTAATGAAAATTAATGATTTCCGGTATAAAACGAGAACAAAAATACTACTATGTTAAACTCACTTTCGAATGCATTAAATTTATAAAATTTCATGTAAGAAATTTAACTTTCAAGAAAATAGATGAATTTTTAATCAAATAGTTACATTTTTAACCAAAAACATAATTTTTTCAACTAAAAAAGTTTAATCTTCAACCAAAAAAAAATATTTTCAAACAAAGATTTTCCAAAAAAGATTAAATATCTAATATTTTTAATCTTTTAAAAGCCTCGTAAATTTTTGAATATCATTCATATATTCAAATTTTCTGAGAAATTTTAAGCTATTGAATTTACTCGAATTAAAAAAAAAACTAATCTTGTAGTAAATAATTCAGAATGTTTTGAAATCTTGCTAAATTCCTATCAGAATTTAATTTTTTTTAATAATCTGAGAATTTCCCATGAATCTTACGAAAAATTTCTTATTCTATTAAAACCTTTACCAATTCTTAAAAAGCTTCTAAATCTGATTAACTTTTAAATTTATCTTGAACTTACTCGAATTATTTCTAAAATTAAAAAAAATTGGAACATTTTTAAAACTGACAAATTAAAAATGCTGCACAAAATCTTCTAGATACTTTTTCGATATATTTCAATATCTTCAAAAATAAAAATAAATCTTCGAGAATAAAACCTAAACCATTAAAAATTTTTATTTTTAAAAACAATGTGTCCGGTATGTTCGAGATATTTGGTAACTTCATTTTTTTATATAAGAAAATTGTTGAATCAGCCTTTCTTGGATCAACCCAATACGCTAGTTCACTATTCGTTTGGTCTTTTCTTTAAATAGTCAATTTATTTTTAATTGATCAATTTTGCTAAATGGCTTTATTAATGAACCGATTGCAAGCAATTAGTCTAATATCTGATCAATATCAATCTATTAATCATGTAGTTCATGGACTTTCAAAACATATCTTAATGTTCTTAATTAATCATTTAGGTCACTAAATGCATTTTTCACAAGTATGGTCCATCGGGTTCAATACAGAAACATGATGCTCTTTGTGTGATGGCACTAAATATTATTAATGAGAAAATATACATCTTCCTTTGGTACTGGTTCATTCTTCTTGCAATTATGACTGGTTTGGGACTCTTGTGGAGGATCCTTACGATGACCCTACATGCCAGGTAAATATAATTTGTATTACACTAGGACTAGACTCTCACAAAGCGCCTTTTCTCGCCAAGCGCTCTTTTCTCACCAAGTGCCTTTTCTCACCAAGCGCCCTTTTCTCACCAAGTGCCTTTTCTCACCAAGCACCCATTCCTTCCATTACTTCTAAATTCGTTAAGAACCTTGAGCGTGGTATTTGATACGCATGCGCGAGAGGATATTCAAATAATCGAGCTATCCGTCTCAGAGATAATTCCCGCTAAGCCTTAGAGGGCTTAGAGGCGTGGTTTAACTAGTAGGCGCTTGGTGAGAACCTCGATCCCGAGCATCGGGAGTTTTTTGAGAGACTGCTGTGTATTATTTCTAGTAAAAGGACAATTATTCTTTAAGAACTAAGAATAGATAGTAATATCCAGCTTCCAAAATTTAAAAATATACCTACACTCTAAATTCTAATCTGTCATACGTGATTGATTGGAAGCCAATTTTGACTGATTAAAATAATGCGGGTTCAATGACTGACAGATCAGTCAAAAGGAATTTTTTTAACTAGTCAATTTGACTCACTGATGAAATCAGTCATTTTAAATGATCTTATCTGTGGAATTTTCAACTGAAAACTTCAGTTTTTAAACAAAAATGCAATAGTTACATTTTCGTTTATCATGATTAATTATCAACAAAAATAACGAGTTTTTAACATGTAGTTAAATTTGCAATTCAAAAAGATAATTTTGTAACTGAAAAAACAAATAGTTAAATTTTCAAGTATCAAAATTAATTGTCATAACAAAATGAATTTTTAACAAAACAGTTTTATTTCAACGAAAACAGAATAGATAAATTTGAAGTTAAAAAATATATATTTACAACCAACAACAGTTGAATTCAACTATATAGGCGAATATTTACTATATTCAATTTTTGTTTTCAAATTAACCTGTTTTGGTTAAACATACTGGTATTTTGTTGAAAATTAATCATTTTCAGACAAAAATTAATCTTCTTCGTCGAAAATTCATATATTTTGTTGAAATTTATTTTTTCTTGTAGAGATTTAAGATTCTTGCTTGAAGGTTCATGCAATTTGTTAAAAAAATTAGCTTTCTTGGACGAAATTTATTTTTCTCGGTTGAAAATTCAAATATACTTGATTGAAATTTGAACTATGTAAAAAATTCATTTTTTAGCAGGGAATGCATCATTTTAGTTGAGAATGCATCTCTGCGATTGAAAATTGAACTATTTTCATACTAGTTTTTTTTATTTTTTAAATTAAAAGGTAACTAACATCCTTTTGGGTGAAAAATTCGTAGTTTTTGGTAGAAAATTAAATATTGTGTTAAGAATTAGTGTTCTTTGTTATGAACTAAACAATTTTTTTTAAAATTGGTCTCTTTGGTTTAAAAATTCAAATATTTTGTTGAAAAATTATTTCTTTTCGGTAGAAAATTATTTTTACAATGAAACATTGTACTATTTCTGTTAAAGATTCGTAATTTTAGTTAAAAATTCTTTTCTTTTATTCAAAATTTAACTATTGTGTTACAAAATTCATTTTTTGTTAAGCTGTATTAACATTTTTTTCGTTCGTAGTTCAACCACTTCATTAAAAATTCATGTAATTGGTTGAAAATTCGACCTTTTTGGTCGAAATTTAATCTTATTTATTCAAAAATGAAATGCTTTGTCAAAAATTAATGTATTTCGTTTAAAATCAAACCATTTTTTTTAAAGTATCTTTTTCATTGAAAATTTAACTTAGTTGTTAAAAATTCTTTTTGGTTGAGCATTCAACAATTTGGGCGAAAAGTCATTTTTTTTGGATGCAGATTTTTTATGTTAGTGAAACATTCATTCCTTAGGTTGAAATTATAAGTATTTTGTTGAAAAATCTTTGTTTTTTGGTAAAAAAAAATGATTTTTTAACTTAAAATTGAACTTTTCGAACGGAAAATTCATCATTTTAGTTGATTTCGGTATAAAATTAACCTTATTGATTAAGAATACAAATATTTGGTTAAGTACTAATATAATTTGTTTAAAATTAAGCAACTCTGTTTAAAAAAATATTTTTGGTTTAACAATGTGGTCGAAAACTCATTCTTTTGGATGACGATTCTACACTTTAGTTGAAAATTCATCTCTTTGGTTAAAATATTAACTCTTGTGTTAAAAAGTCATTGTTTTTTTGTAGAAAACTGATATGTTATCTGAAAATGTAACTAATCACACAGATCGCTAATCAATTTCTCTATCGATCAGCCCAGGTGAAGAGTTTTATCAACTTAAAAGATTTTCAATCTGAAAGAGATATTGCGACAATTTTTTAAGCGTGAATTAAAAGTCCCTTTTTAAGATGAAACAAAATCCTGGGAGAGAAAATTAAACTGATAAAAATATATTTTCATTTTGCAGAAGTCTCATTTTCAACAAACTCGTCTTCTCCATGGCCTGTCCAGGGAAATATAATCCCTGGAACGTACTCAGGGTTACAAACGACTACCACTTCGGTGACTGGCTTTTCCTTTATTACATAGCAAAGAACTTAGACAATTACGTGTTCAAAGAGCTGTTATACCAGTTAGCTGAAGACCTCGAGGAAAGGAAGCAAGCGAGGTATAATACCATTCCGATGGAAGAATATGAACCTTTGAAGAAAGCTACATAATAAAATTCAAAAAATTTGCTTTTATAATCAATTAACAAACAAAAATTAATCTGAATTTTAAAAGAAGCTCTTATAGAACTATGGAGCTGTTTTCTTTATGATTTGTTACCTGAATTACGAATGAAATTGGTATTGGTATTTTTTTTGCAATTGTTAAATATTTTTTATTCTTAATGCTTACACATGCTACGAAAATTTCGGACTTTTTTTTTATCAGCTAATTGCCTGTCATGAACTTTTATTTCGACTGACAGTTGTTATGAAATGTTCAAGTAACGACACATAAAAAATGTCAAAACTAAGCTTTTAAAGAAATTTCTTACGTTTAAAAGGGGGAAAAATTGAAGAGACAAGAAAACTTGGAATTTTTCTCACACCCAGAAATTCAAAATTTCTTAAAACATTCTTCGTAGGCCCTGGAAAGTTGTAAATCTTCCAGAAAGTGATAATCGAGACTAGGTATAGAAACAATTTATGAAAGAAAAAAATTAAGTTCCATACAATAATATTGTATCTTTTTGTAGTCGAAAATAATTTTTTTTGTTTGGTTTTAAAGTCTACAATTATATTTTTGGTTACGAATTTTCTTAATTGATTCAAAATTCAACAATTTTATTAAAACGTCATTCTTTTTGGTTAAAAATTTAACTTTATTGTTAAAAACCCAACTATTTTGTTGACAATTCACTTTTTTTGTTACAAATATATAATGTATTGAAAACCCGCCTTTTTGACTCGAAAAGTTAAAAATTTGTTTGAATGACCCTCTTGACTGAAGAATCTTCCTTAGTTTAAAATTCATCTCTTTTGGTAGAAATTAAATTTTTTGCTCAAAATGCAACTCTTTGTTTAAAAATTCATCTATTATTTTGATAATTTAACAGTTTTTGTGAAAATTTTAACATTAATTTTTGAACTGAAAATTTAGTTTTTCCATTTTTTGTTGGCAATTTTATATTTTTGTTTACAATTTAGCTATTTGGTTGTAAATTGATCTTTTTTAGTTGAGAATTCAACTATTTGGTTGTAAATGCAACAATTTATTTAAATATTGAATTATTTTGTTGAAAAATTATTTGTTTTGTTGAAAAATAATAATTTTAGTTAAAAATTTATTAATTAATTTGAATATTGAACTATTTTCTTTAAAATTCGTCTTCTTTATTGAATTAATCAATTCAATCAGAAACTTGGTTTAAAGTTGAACTAATTGGTAAATAATTCTTTTTTTTAGTTTCAGATTCATAATTTTAGTTGAAAACTCAACTATTTAGTAGTAAATTAATTTTTTCGGTTTGATTATTCAACTATCTTGTAGAGAATTCATCTTTTTGGCTTGAAGATTCAACAAATCAATAAATTGGTAGAAAATTTAACTATTTGCTGTTGAAATTTTCTCTTTCTATAATCTTCAGTTTAAAAATTAATTTTTTTTTTAGAAAATGAATCTCATTCGTGAAAAATTGATCGTCTTTAGTTAAAGTAGAGCTATTGGGTTAGAAATTTATCTCTTTTAGCTGAAAATTCAAGTATTTTATCTTTTAAATTATTTTTTGTTAAAAAGAAATTTTGTTGTTAAAAAGTTAAATATTTTGATGAAAATTCTTTGTTTTTTATAATTGTTAACTGATAATGTAAAAAAATCAATTTTTGTTGAAAGCGTATCTTTTTTAGTTTCAAATTCAACTATTATTTTTAAGATCGCTTTTTTTTGTATAAAATGTATATTCTTGGTAGAAAATTTACCTTTTTTAGCAGAGCATTCATCTATTTGATTGAAAATTCACCTTTCTTGGTAGACAATTTCTTCTTGGTTAAAAATTCTTCATTTTAGTTAAGAATTCATCTATTTGGTTCAAACTTAACTTATTTTAAAAAATTGTTTTTTTTTTTTTTAAATTGAACTATTTTGTTGGAAATTCTTTTTTTCAACTAATAAATACTGGATCAAAAACCAAATTGGTTACAATTTTATCTATCTTATGTGAAAATTTAGCTGTTTGGTTGAGAATTCATGTTTTCAGTTGAAAATTCTACTTTTTTGTTGTCTTATTTTTAGTAAAAATTGACCTATTTAGTGGAAAATTGAAGTTTTTTAGCTGAAAATTCGTGTATTTTATTGAAAATTAATTTATTTCCTTTAAATTTAATTAGGTTTTTAAAAATTAATTTTTTTCGTTAAAATTTAACTATTTTTTGAAAATTCTTTTTTTTATAATGTTTTTAACTGATAATTTAACTATCCCATTGTTAGTTAGAAACGTATATTTTTATTTGCAATTTTAACTAATTGGTTACAATTTAATCTTTTTTGTGTGAAAATTTAGCTACTTAGTTGAAAATTTATGTTTTTAGTGGAAAATTCAACTATTCTTTTTTAAAAAATTTGGTAGAAAATTAATCTTTTTGGTTGCAAATTTATTTATTTTTAGTTGAAAATGTAGCTATTTGGTTGAAAGATTATCTTTTTTGGTTGAAAATTCAACGATTCTGTTGAAAATTCGCTTCTTTTCATAGAAAATTAATTTTTATTAATTAAAAATGTAATTATTTCAGCAGAAAATTCATCGTCTTAGTCGAAAATTTATCTAATTTTGTATAAATTTAATCGTTATCTTTAAAAATCTAATTTTCGGTTCTGCATTTTATAGAAAACCGACCCCTTTTGCTAGAAAATTCAACACTTGTAAAAATGTAACCTTCTTTTGATTCAAAATGCAAACTGTTTAATTATCTATATCTAACGAAACACTTTTAGGAAGACAACAGCTAATTTCCAGAGCCTTAGAGATTTCAAAATTTGAAATCTTTCCCCAGTCTGAAATTCAAAATTGGCTAAAAAGTTCCTTGTTTCATTCATCGTATGTCTTTCATGATTAATTTACGGCTTTCATTAAAAAGTATGACAACTGTCACTTGACAGATATGAATGAAATTTGTGACGCCGCTCGAGAGAACGTGCCTAAGAGCCCAAAAATCGATTTTAAGATAATGGGTATTTTAAATTGTTGATGAGTTCCTCTATCACACGAAAAAAGAAAAATATGCCTAAAGTCAAAATTAGCAATGATACATGTCTTCAAAGTGCATTTTGTTCAACTGGAGCGCTTAGCTCGTTTAAGACGTTTGAGAGCCTCTGTTGAGACTACACTTTCGCCCGACGCATCCATGTGTCACGAGCGGCTTACGCCTATCCTACAAAGAGAGCGCGGGAGTCACACAGACGCGCGCTTACTGGTGTATGTAAGGAAGAGGCTCTCAAATACATGGAGCCTGATTGTCTACACTCTACAGTCTACAATCTACATGGTACTGGGAATTCGAGTCGTTTCCCAAAAAAATGCTCACGCTGAAAAATTTCCAGTTGGACTCTTAGGTACGTTCTCACGTGCAGCGTCACATTTGGTAACAATTAATTTTTTATCCGTCAAAGTGGATCATTTTCACTTGAAGTTGATCATAATCAAAATGCGTAAGTTAACAATTTGAAAGTTTCCATTTATCAACTTAAAAATTTATTAAATTGATTAAAAATAAATAAATTAATAAATTTATTAATAATATTTTATTGGAAGTTTCAAAGTAGAAAAATGTCTAGTCGAATGTTTTCAAAATAATTCTCCTAATCCGAGAATTTCAAAAATTCCCAAAAATATTCATTTATCAAGAGATAAAAAAAGCAGCTATTGTCCGTAGGGAGTAGGCATTCAAGGTTCTTGTTCATCAGTCCCTATCATAAATCATGCCTACCTTCAATCAACAAAAGCCATTATAAATTCTGACTAGATTATTGTGCAGCTGATAAAGTGCATAATGCATAAAGCATATAGATACTCAACTTTTAAGCTAAATTCTTAAATATTACTATCTTAAATTTAAAGGAAGTTCGTATCTTCCAAAATTGATTAAGGTTTACTTTCGAAATTATTATTTCAGAAGTGAAACTAAAATATTTTCGCAAGAAATCTGTTATCTCAGTGTCCTTTCCTAAGACTTTCCTTTTCCATTGAAAAATTTATATTTAGTTTATCAATAAGGGGGCGTCCATAAATTACGTAAGATATTTGTTGCCATTTTTTTTTACTAATTTTTAGCCATGTCTTATTAAAGTCAATTTATTTACTATCTGAGACACCCAAATTATCAAATAACTGGAAGTTATTAAAATGGAATAAAAAAAATTTAGAAAAATGTAAATATAGAAAAATATCAATCTGAAGCTTATTTTTTTACATTTTTTAAATGCCTTGCATGCATATCTAATTCTTGAATATTGGTTATGAATTATCTAGATTTTTCGACAAGCATAAAAAATAAAATATATAAATAATAATATAAAATTAACTAAACCTTCATATATTGTAAAATTTCTTCAATTGCTTGACGTTTCTCAATTATTTGAAATAGATTCTTTGAGATTTTGTAAAAATATTATTAAAAAATAATGAATAAAATAAACTCCAGGAATTTCTTTAAAATCATATGAAGATTTGTTAAATTCTCGGTATTCCTTGACATTTTTAAAATCCTTTGAATTCTTTTAAAATACTTTACGATTTATTAAAGCTCTCGAAAACTTCTTGGAATTTTTTAAAAGAATTAAAAAAATTTTAATCTCTTGAAATCTTTTCATAATTTTAAAATCTTTTAAAATATCCTACAATCTTAAACTTTTTTCTTTAAATCTTTAAAAACTTTAAAATATTGGAAAATTTGATAATTTTTTTTAAGTCTCTAAATTCTTTTGAATAAATTCATTGAAATTTCCTGAAAATATTATTAATGAATAATGACTAATATGAAAAACCCTCCAATTATTGTGAACAAATTCTTAACAATTTAATTAAAACATTAATAAAAAATAAATTGAATAAATTCAAAGAAAGTCTTAAAAATTATCTGACTGTTTTTTAAATTCCTTCAAATCATTAAAACCAATGAAAAGTCCTTGAAATTTTTTCAATCCTTTAAAATATTTTGAAACACTTGAAAATGTTTTAAAGATCTCGAAGTTTCCTTATAATCTTTTAGAATATTTAAAATCTCTCAATTCTTGTGAATAAATTCTTTCAAATTTAAAATATTATTAATAAATAATAAATCAATTCTAGGGAACTCTTCCAAACCATGTGAACATTTTTTAAAACCCTTAAAATCTGTGGAAATTTCTTGGGATTCTTGAATTATTGGGAATTTCTTAGAAAATTTTTAAATAATTTAAAATCTTTAAATTCTTTAAAATTTCTTTAGAATTTTCGAATTCGTGAAATCTTTTGAAATTTCTTGAAATTTTTGGAAATTTCCTAAGATCTTTAAAATTCTTTAATATTTTGTAAAATCTTCGAAAAACCATCAACTATGTGCAAATCTTGTGAAATCTTTGATATCCTTCAATTCTTGTGAATAAATTCTTTGATTTTTTATGAAAATATTATTAATAAATCATTAATAAAATAAATTCTGGGAAATTCTTTGAAATAATAAGCAAGTTTTTTAAATACCTTAAAATCATTAAAATCCTTGGAAATTCCTTGGCAGTTTTTAAATCCTTTGAAAATTATTAAAGCTCTCGAAAATTTATTTGAATTTTTTAAGACCTTTTAAATCTCTTGAAATCTCTTCAAATTCTTGAAATATGTTGAAAATACTTGGATTTTTTTTATTTTCCTAAAATCTTTAAAGTTCATTAAAATATTACATTTTTGTTTAAATCTTTGAAAATATTTTAAAATAGTCGAAAATCTTATTAAATTTTTGAAATCTTTTGATTCTTGTTTCTTGTGAATAAATTCTTTCAAATTTCATTTGAATAATATAAAATCGACCGAATTTCCGTGAAGTTACATAAAATTAGATATTGCTCGAAACTCTTTGATATATACTTTAAAATCCATTAAAATCACCAAACTGCCCCGAAATCTTATAAAATCCCTTAAAACCACATACAAATGTTCTAAATCCTTTAAAATCATTAATATTATATTAAGATCTTGAAGATTCCTTAAAATCCTTTAAAAACCCTAAAATATATCAAATCTCTTGAATTCTGTACAAATTCATGAAATCTATTGAAATTCCTTGGAATCTTTAATTTTTTTCAAATATTTGGAAATACCTTGAAATATTTGTAAATCTTTAAAATTCCTGAATTCTTGTAAATAAATTTTTCGAAATTTTATTAAAATATGATGAAATCCTGTGAAATTCCTCAAAAACACTTGGACATATTTTCAAATATTCAAAATCCTCTGAAATTCCTTGGAATATTTTTTAATGTCTTAGCTTAACTTGCGATAAACTTACAAATTTTTAAATGATTTTGCTGGTAGTAGTAATTTCAAAAATGAGAAAAAAAAACTTGGTTTTAATGAACAGTTTTTTACAGAATAAATGATGGGAAAAACCACAATAGTAGCCCAATTATACCGACATGAAGTCTTCATAACATTATTAGAAACTTCTACTGTAATATTGTATTGTTAAAAAAAAAAATTTAATAAAAATCCCCCGTGTAAAATGATAACATCACCACCCCACCCCTTGAAAAAAACTGTGATGTAATTTATGGATGGCCCCTAAATCAATAAAAGAAAATTGTTTAATTTTTTGTATTATTTATTAGTTTTTCAATTTAAATAGAAGATTTCACGATGTATTTTAAGAAGACTGGACTCTATATAAAATGTGAAACTCACTTGGCCCTATACGGTATTCGGGCCACTTGTAACGAATTCAACGGGTTCAGAGACCTGAGCCTTTCTCGTGGAACCTTGTACTGAAAAAAATTGTCCGCTGGTTCTATAAAATAACATTCATTCCGATCATCTGATTAATTAGTTAATCAGAAAGGATCTCGTTTTTAATAATTAAATCCTATTCTTATCGTATTTCTCTCAATCAATGAGTATCACAATTCATAAATCATAATTCTATTCATTCAGATATTGTAAATAGAAAATTACTTTAGGTTAATTGTATTAAATTAACTAATTATTAATTATCGAATGTATATGATGTATTTATAGGTTATGAATATGTTTCTGTTTATCATACAATATTGTAATCTCGATTGTAATGTAATGGGAATAAAATTCCTAGATGATAATCCAAACTTTAATTTTTGTATTGACATATTCATTCAAAACACAAAAAGAAAGACTGAAAAATCCCGAAAAATAAAATTCCCGAATTGTTGAATTCCTGAGTAATAAAATTCACGAAAAGTTCATAATATTACCGAATTGGAAATGTCCCGACAAAAACTTCCCGAAATATAAAATATCCTAACTAGAAAAATTCTGAATTTAAACAATTATTATTGAACAAAAATTTAACAAATTTATTTTGCGAGTCGAAATCATGTTCAAATTAAGCAGTGAGTATAGGGTTGAGAGTCTAGTTATAACGTCAGTCCCACCAAACTTCGGTTAATGGTGGAGGAGTGCAGGGACAAAACTGGGACCGAGAGACAATAATATTAGAAATATTATATATTAGAAATAATAAGAGATGCTTTCATCCGCTATTTTTGCCAGATTCCAAAAAAATGTTTACACGTCGTTGTCGAGAGTTTTGTTTGCAGAAACTTCGACTTTTTAAAGTCTTTCAATTTCACAATTTTTCCCATATTTGCTCAAGTTTTGATCTTTATGCGCAAAAAAATTTAAGTTGCGTATGAACACCCTAAAAGTTTAGATGCTATGCCAAAGTTGAGATTAAGAAGTCAAATTCAAAAACTATTTTTTTCATATATGAATCTTTCAGGAAATATTACTTAATTTGCTGAAAAAATTATTTCTTCTATTTGGCTGAAAAATTCAACAATCTATTTGAATTTGTTCTTCTTTTTCAACTAAAAATCTGTTTTGTTGAAGATTGATCTCATTGTTTGAACATTTAACTAATTTTTTGAAAATTAAACTGCTTGTAGAAAATGTATCTTTTTGGCTTGACACTTTAACATTATGATTGAAAATTAAAATATACAGTTAAAAATTGAATTTTTTGTTGCAATTGTTTGTGATTTTAAAATAATATCTTTTTTATTGAAGATTCATCGTTTTAATTGAGAATTCGGCCTTTTTCATAAAAAATTAATTATTATGTTAAAAATTCCACTTTTTTTGTAAAAAAGTCGTCTTCTTGGCTTGAAAATTTAACATTATGGTTAAAAATTTAATACTTTGTTGAAAATTAACTTTTTTATTGCAATTTCTTTTCTTTTGTACAAAATTCGCATTTTTGGTTTAATTGAACTATTAGTGATTTAAAATTAACATCATTTTTTGGTTAAAATATTAACTATTACATTTGTTGCTGATAATTCTTTGTTAAAGATTAATTTTCTTAGTTCAAGATTCATTATTTTAGTTAAAAATTCGTCTTTTAGGGGTTTTAAAATTCAACCGTTTGCTTGCAAATTTTTTTTCTTTTTAACTGAAAATTTGTATTAGTCTGACATTTTTCTTTTTTAGTTTTAAGTTCAACTTTTTGGTTGAAGATGAACTTTTTTCTCAGAAGAAACTTTACATTTTTCGTTAAGAATTCATTTTTTGTGTGAAAAATTAATTACTTTGGTAGAAAATGTATGTATTTGCATATATTTAAAATTGAAATCCTTCTTTGGTTAAAATATAAACCAGTAAATTTGTCTTCTAGAATTTATTTTATTTTTTTGTTAGAAAATTGATCTCTTTGGATAAAAATTTGATTTTCTTGACAATTAGTTTCTTTTCGTTGAAAATTAAATTCTTAACTGAAAATATAACTATAATATTTTTGTAGAAACTTTCTATTTAAAATTAAAACTAATTTTTTGTAATTGAAAATTAAACTATTTAGTTCAAAATTATGTATTTTTTTTAAATAATTTTTTAACTGAAAAATTAACTATTCTGTTTTTGGTTAAATAGTACTGATTTGTTTAGTTGCTCTTCTGCTGTTTGTGTCCAAGCATCACCAAACCGCAGAGGCATCAATTGAACCGCCGCATCGTAGAACGGGATATAAAATATTTTTCGAGGAGTGTGAGGGCCCCTGGTCGCTTTTTGGAA
>JAWWLR010000165.1:23250315-23273468 GCA_035041075.1 Acraspis erinacei | reverse complement strand
GAAAAAAAGATGCGCAATCAAATTTTCTATGAGGATAGATATTTAGAAAATTAAAATTCAATAATGTTCCAAAAAGCGACCAGGGACCCTCCCACTCCTCGAAAAATATTTTATATCCCGTTCTACGATGCGGCGGTTCAATTGTCGGTACGCACTAAATCCAGACTGCTTAAAATCAAGTTCTTGTGTATTACAAAAAGGCAATAATTTTCAATTGCCTACGCAAACGTAAAAAAAATAAATATATTTTTAAAAAAATTTTCTTCCGTATAACTGTAATAGATGTTCTTAATGATGGTCTCAGTAATTTTTTATTCATTTTCTGCTATGAAATTTTGCTCTTAAATTTAAAGGATACTATTGAAAAGCATTCGATTTTAGAATAAGTTTAGATCTAAATTAAGTTTGAAATATTCAGAACGTAATCGCTTTTGAGCGAAGATTGTAAATTTTTAATATTTTTAATCGAAATATTTACAACTTTTCTTTCTTATTTAAACAAAATATTTTAATTCATAAAATAAAAAAGTATCCTATTAGCACATATTTCAAATGTTTGTATGTAAAAAACATTTTCGATCCCTGAAACGCTGATAATTTTAGTATCATATGCTAGTGCTTTATTTTCTGAAGTTAACGATCGCGAGAAGAATCTGCAACTGAAATTATACGAGCGTTGTAAAATTTACAACTTTCGCAGTCGTAGCATGGGCGATGGACGTAAAATATTATGTATGTAGGAGCTCGTAAAATTAACGAACAATAGTGTCAATGCTAGGGTTTTATTTTTAGTTTCGATAAGATCGTCGCACCGTTCAGTTCAGGATTAATAATCTAGTTCAAGTTTCCTCGTTTTAGTTTTTTCTATACTTATCAAATTATAAAAGCCATCTGAAAAAATACGCATCAACACTACACTCCAAGTCCCGTATAATAATAAACAGCCAGGGACGCATGGGCAGTTTCCAATTGAAATGCATAATATTGGGCAATATGCTCCAGTGAGTACTCGCGCACTGCGGCCCTTCTGAGGCAAGAGTCGCAATCGTCTCTCGCCCTGTGTCATGAAAATCTGCGTGGGCGAGCAGTTCTAGGAATTGCAAAACCGGATAGGCTTCTATGGTACCTGGAGTGTACGTCCAAGAAGTAGGCATCGCCATTCTGTTAAAAAAAATGATCCTGAATTCTTTTAGGATTAAAATTGATCCATTACGTAAAAAATCTGAAAGTTGTGATCAGTCCTCAGCTGATATGTGCCAGAAGCACACAACTATTCCTTCAAACTAATTTTTTTAATCAAATACTTTTCAAAATGCGATTTTTGAAAATCGGAAAGTTGTGCTCAGTTGTGCTAGGCGCGTACATCAATTATTTTTGTACTCCATTTTTACCAAAAAATCGAGACCTGAGTGAAAAGCGCATAACTTTCGGATTCCAAAAATCGCATTTAGAAACATTTAGGATCAAAACAATTATTTTGACTGCAAAAAACTCGATTTGTACAAAAAATACCTGATGCCCTAAAAATCTTTTTTGAATTTCGGCTCAAATTTTGATTTTTTCGAGCAAAAAATATGCGGTACAATAAATAGAGCACAGTTCAGCACAACTTTTTTTCTTTTAAAAACAAAATAGTGGTGCCAACTTTCTGGACATAAGAACACTCGAGTCCACTTGAAACAAGTGGTTAGTGGCAGAAATTCGTTCCGAGTGACGCAATTTGTTGGTAAAAAGTTTCTTTCGTTATGGGAAGTAACTCGATAAATTTGTTTGGGGTTTCGTACAATTTTAATTTCTATATCGTTATTAAATTATGGTAAGCATTTAAAGTTATATAGAGATTATTATAGTTCGTCCTTTTTTCCCTTTTCTCCCGTTGAAATTGGAAAAATCCTCGAAAACTCCTAAAGCGAGAATTTTTAGCCGATCCCTCCTCCCTCTTTTTTTACAAAGTTTCGCTACATTTTTTAGACTCATCATTTTTTTATTGGTAAATCTCAAGCTCGATCTCAAGCTCAATCCATCTTTAAGGTGATTTTTCAACTAAGAACATTAATTTTCTATTAAACCATACGAATTTTTAAGAAAACACATGAATATTTTCAACTAAAATGATAAATCATCAAATAAAACGAAATTATTTTTTTTTTAAAGTAGTTCAACTTTTAACCAAGTCGTTAGATTTTTAACTATAAAGATTAACTGTGGACAAAATATATAATTGTTAATATTACAACCAAAAATATTTTAAAGGTAAAAATAAGAATTGCCTAAAAAAAAGCTTCATTTCCAACCCAAAACTGTGAATATTTAACAAAAGGTTCATTTTCAAAAAAAAAAAAACGAATTTTCAACAAAATAGTGAAACTTTAACCAAAGAGATAAATCATACACCAAGAAAGAATTGTCAAGCTAAATAAGTAAATTTCCAACAGAATAGTTGATTTTTCGATGAAGAAAGAACAAAAATGTAACCAAAATTGTTGAATTTTCCAAAGAAAAAGATAAATTCTCGACAACAAATTTAAATTATAAACAAAAAAATGACAAGTTTCAATAAAAACTTCATTTTCAAGAAAAAATAGAATTTTCAAGAAAACATAGTTAAATATTAAAGCAAATAGATGAACCCTCAAGTCAGAATAAATTGTCGAGCCAAAAAAAGGAATTATCTACAAAACAGTAATATTTTCAACCCGGAAATATGAATATGTATCTTCAACAAAAAAATTAATTTATAGAAAAATAAAATTAATTATCAATAGAAAAGTTAAAGTTTCAACAAAAGAGATCAGTTTTCAATGATGAAAGATTTTTCAGTCAAAAATGAAAAAGAAACTCAAGCAAATTTTTGAATTGTTAATTTTTCAACCCGAAAATATACATTTTCAACAAAATAGCTACATTTACCACAAAGGAGATGAATTAAGAACTAAGCTTAAGAATTCTCCACGAAAAATATAATGGTTGATATTTCAACCAAACAGGATTTTAATTTGTAATCGAAAAAATTGAATTCATCCAAAAAATGCGAATTTTCAACAAAATTGTGGAGTTTTGAGCCAACAAAGAAATAAAATTTAAGCCAAATATGTATAATTTTCAAGCCAAAAAGATGAATTCTGAAAGAAAAACACAAGAGTTAATATTTTAAGTAAAAAAGATTTGAATTTTGAATCCAAAACAAATTGATCCAAAACTAAAATTATGAATTCTCCACAAAAAATGTAATTCTTGATTATTCAAACAAACAAGATTTGAACTTGTAATAAAAAACAGTTGAATTCATAAGAAATGGTGAATTTGCCACAAAATATTTGAGTTTTTAGGCAAGAAAGAGAAAAATTTAAACCAAATATCTAGAATTTATTTAACTTAAAGCCAAAAATAATGTTCTACAAAGCAGTTGAATTTACAATCCCAAAATGTTAATTTTTAACAAAAAAGTTAATTTACGACAAGAAAAAAAATAGTTGAAAATTCAACTAAACAGGCAAATCTTCTACCATGGAACATTTTTCAAGTGGAAAAAATATAATTTTCTAAAAAGAAGTTAAATTTCCAACAGGAAAATAGTTTATAACGGCAACAAAATTATTGAAAATTGACACTTTTAATAAAATATCATTGGATTTCATAGAAGACAAAATAAACTTCAAAAATTTTATTTCTATTCGTGATTTTTATACTTTGGTAATTTCATAAATTCGACAATTTTCTGCTTAGAATATTTTATTTTGCGGGAATTTCTCAGTGTCCGGAATTTTAGTTTTTGGCATTTTCAGTCTTACCAATAAATTAAAATATAACAATGAAATATTGTGATCAATAATTTTTTTTGGATATTTAATGTATTTAAAATACTAATGTTTTGTTATTTTTAATTTAAACAATAATTTTTAAGAGTTCACTGAACAGTAAAAAAATTCTTTTAGGATAAAAATATTTAATAAATAAACAGTATTGATTAAAAAATTATTTTATCATTGAAGTTCGGGAATTTTCTAGTTTTCAAATTAAACAGTGTCATATATTTGATAATTCGGCAATTTTATGTCGCGAATTTCGTTGTTTGGAAATGCTCAAATTGGGTTATATTGTAATTTGCCGGGAAATTATTTTTCGAGATTTTTCAATTTCGATAATAATTATAAACTGTTCAAGAATTTTCCAAATCTTAACTTTTAATATTTTTATATTTCGGTAATTGTATAAATTCTGGAATTTTCTGTTTCGAATATTTACATTTTCGGGAATTTTATTTTTCAGCATTTATCAGTTGTCCCGCTAAGATATCAATTTACATGAATTAACAAAAATATTATCCTTGTTTTTCTTCTCTTTTATTTTAGATAGTAGAGACTGTGAAATATAAAAATTTCGTAATAATTTTAATTTTATACTTGAATTTAAAAATCGCGTGAGACAAAGAAAATAATAATCGCGCGCATACAGCGCCTTTTTATTTTCTAGTCATTATTCAAATTGTTTTATGGATGTAAAATTAACGTAGAAAAGTTATTGACCCCCTGATTGTAGGATTTATTGGCTAGTTTATGAGTTTGCGGTGGATTATGCATCGGCAATAGTGAAGAAGTCGGGATATGCGGTTAATAAAATTAAACCATGGATAAGGTTTAATCTAATGGGAACGAACGAATAACGACTCTCGCTTATAGATCTTACTTTTTACTATTTCCTGTGATAATTTTTCCTAACGTGGCAACTACTCCTACGATGTGAACTAAATTTCCTAGTATGGTAGCATGATGTGCTCCTTTAGAATCGTTAGATGGTTAGATCATTAAATGATCGAGAGCGTAATGAATCTTGCAACTGCAGGGACGCACTGATTGCAAGAATTCTTGTTTGACTTCATACTTTTAATTTCAGAGATATTAACAAATATTATATTTAAAAATTCAGTAATTGGCAATTTACTTTTTAAAAAGGACTACTATACTAAGCCAAAATAATTATAGTCGTTAGCTGTAAAAAATTTCTCTCTAGCTCCGCTGGGATTTGAACCCAGTTTTACAGGTTGCCAGTCTGGTGCTCTTTCCCTCCGTTAGAGCATCAGATCGGCAATCTGTTGACCTGGGTTCGAATCGGAGCGGAGCTAGAGAGGAATTTTTTTCACCGATAAAGACTATAACGACTTTGGTTTAGACTAGTAAATAAAAAACCCTCAATCCATCGAAAAATTGTTTCTTTGTTAATTTTACAAATCAAGTTGTTTTTTTAATAATTGAATGTTTATAGTTGCATCAACTTCCAGGGTCATTAGCGACTGTACTATAGGGTTAATTAAAAACTGTAGGGTATCAGTGGGGTAGTAACCAAGGGAGAGAAACAAAGCCTTCTGAAAACTCATTCAGCCTCACTGCCGGTTTCGGGAATCGAACCGGCGCCAGCGTGAATGCCAAAGCTGCAGTGTTGAAACAGAGGACTATCGCTATACCATCTGAGCCACGATGACTTTCTGTAATTTTTTTTGTTTATTTATTCTTGTTACCTATTATTATGATTATCAAGTTCAGAGCTTAGATCAATATCTCTGAAAATTTCTTTATGTTCTTTCTAAACGTGTTTCTTTAGCTATACCTAACTCTGATTCCCACTTCTGGAAGATTTAAAATTTTCTAGAGCCAATGAATAATCTTTTAGAAAACATGGAATTTTCAACAAATAATTTAATTTTAGCTAAAAACATCAATTTTGAACCAAAAGAAATACATTTTCAACTAAACAGGGAATACAGGGACTTTAACTTTCAAGCAAATAAAGATTTTAATCTTAAATCAAAAAGAGTTGAATATAACCAAAAAAGGCCTAAACTAACTAAGGCAAAAAACTTAATAAAAATTCAGCGATTAAAAATGGAATAGTTAAAATTTCAGTTAAAAAAGTAATGTTTAACAAAAAAAATAGTTTTTAATAAAATAGTTGAATTTATAACCCAAAAGTATTAATTTTCAACTAAAAAGCCCATTTTCAACCTAATAGTTTAATTTTTCAACCAATAAATATGAACTAGAACCAAATAGTTGAATTTTCAAAAAAAGACGAATTTTCAATAAAATAATTGGATAGTTAAACAAAAAATACGAATTTTCTATTAAAAAATGGAATTTTTAAACAGAAAATATGAATTTTCCATAAAAAAATTTCGTTTTCAACTAAAATAATAAATTTTTGGTCAAAAAAGATTTTATTTTAAGAATATTGTTTGAATAAAAAAAATCTAACCAAAAAGTTCAATTTTTAAATCTGAAAGAACAAATTTTCTATCCAAAAAGACAAATATCTAACAAACAATATACATTTTAAACCAAAAATGAAATGGTGAACATTTTAGTTAAAAAGTTAATTTTTAACAAAAAAATTAATTTTCAAAAAAATAGTTAAATTTTCAACCGAAGAGATGATTTTTCAAATAAAATGATGAATCTTCAACAACAAAATGAATTTTCAACAAAGCGGTTCATATCTCAACAAAGTAGTAAAACTCGCAACGAAAGAGATGAGTTATCAAATAAAATGATAAATCTTCGACCAAATAACTGAATTTGTTACAAATTATATATTATTTATATTATAGATACAAAAAAAATTCTAGAAAATATTTTAAATTTTAAATTAAAAACAGTTGGACTAAAGTAAAAAGGCGAATTTTTAACAAAATAGTTGAATTTTCCACTCAAAAACATAAATTTAAATACAACTATTTGATTGAAAACTTTATCCTTTTTTGGGTTGAAAATTTATCTTTTTTAGTTGCAAATTTAACTAATTAGTTGAGAATGAATGCATTTTGTTAAAAATTTGTATTTAATGGTAGAAAACTAATCTTGCTGCTTGCAAAATTGACTATTTTTTTCAAAATGTATGCATTATGATCGAAATTCATCGTCTTTGGTACAAAGTTAGTTTTTTGTATAGAAATTCAACTGTTTGGATGCAATTTATTCTGTTTTAGGTGAGAAGCCAATTATTTGGTTGAAAATTGGCTTTTTTGTTAAATTCAACTGGTCTTAATAAAAATAAAAAAAATTAGGTTGAAATATAAAATATTACATTTCTGTTTGAAAACAATCCTTTTTCTTTTTCGTTCAAATAAGTTAAAGTGCTATCTTAAACATTATTATTTTTTGTTGTTGTAGAAATTCAGAATTTTAGTGGAAAATTCATCTGTTTGGTTGAAAATTTAATTATTTTTCTAAGTATTGTTTTTTTAGCATTAATGTAATTTATTGAAAACTAATCTTTTTGGTTAGTAAATTAATCTACTTGGTTAAAAATTTATATTTTATGTTGACTATGCGTCTTTTTTAGTAGAAAATTAATCTTCATGGTTAAACATCATCTTTTTCAGTTGAAAATGCAACTCTTGTTGAAAATTCGCCTTTTTTTATTTGAAAGCTCATCTCTTTTTGTAGAAATTTCATTTTTTGGTTTAATTCAACGTTTCATTTTTTTAAATGAAAATCTGTTCTTGGTTTTAATATCAAATAATTAATTTTGTTCTTAAGAATTCATCTTTTTATGTTGAAAATCCAACAGTTTGGTTGAAAATTATAATTTTTTAAGATGAAAATTTAACTATTCCATTTTTGATAAATAATTTTTCATTTTTAGTTTCAAAACTCAAGTATATTTGGCTGAAAATTATTGTCTTTCCTAACTGAAAAATCTTTCTTGGTTGAAAATGCAACTCTTACTAAAAATTCGTTTTTTTTTTAAATTTGAAAATTCATCTTTTTTTGTAGTAATTTCATTTGTTTTGTTTAATTAAACATTTTTTTCGTTAAAACGAACATCTTTTCTTTGTTAAAATATCAACTTTTACTTTTCTTGTTGAGATTTCATCTTTCTTGGTTGGACTAGTTTCTTAATTCACAAGAAACAGTAATGATCAAATGTACGAAAAGAATTAAAAAGGCAAACATTACGTAATATGGGGAGGGGACAAAAAAAACTTTACTTACTTTGCAAGTTCACTACTTGCATATATATGTATAAATATAATTTATACAATATTTGATTGGATCATTGCCCCTTGCGGTACATAAATACATAATGCGGTCTACGACGACGAAACTACACTGATGAATTGTCTAGCACTTGTTGCATGTATATGTATAGTGCGATCGCCGCATATAATAAAAAAATGTCTATGCATGCTCAAGCTTTCAGAGATTGCTGAACTAAACACGATTTTAACCGACCAGGGCAGAAATGGGTGTGTGACTGGCATTGTGGTTATTCTAGTAAATGTCAGACTTAACTGCCTCAAGTCAAAGGAACGGTAAGTGGTAATTTGCATCTATTTAAATTACTCATGTACTCATAGTTTGCAATCAAGAAATGTTTAAGATCTGATATCTGATCCGAATTCTTTTTTTTAAAATCCATTCTGTTACAATATTTAGAAACGTGAGCAATTTTCTGACTAATATATCAAAAAGTAAAAGTTATATGTAAAGTAGTTGGTGTAAAGTTATATTCCTATCTACAAAAAAAATGTGCAGGGGGAACCAGTTCTATAGGTAGATAGAAAAAAATTTGTAGTCATAATATTGATGAATAAAGAACATCTGATGGGAAAAGTAATAGGGGAGGCCACCCTATAAAGTATAATGATCCAACATTAGTATTTTTAATTAATGATTAGTTACTGTAGGATCATTATCTATACTGTAGAGTGTAGACTGGTCTCCTCTACAAACGAAATTAAAGGTCAAATTATCATTTTAGAAGTATAACCATGAAAAAAATGGTTAGTTGAGCTAAGGGCCGTACTTAAATTACTGTGCGTTATTTTCAGTTTCAAGAAATTTGTTGCTAGTTATTGCTAGTAAAATTAGGTAGGGTGTCCGAGAACTTAATTTTCAAAATACCCTGACTTTTCTTTGATTATTTTGTCATTTTCCTTGATCATTAATATTTAAATATACCATCACTTTAATCTTGCACTACTTTTAACATTGAATCTTTTATAAACGGAATAAAACAGTATTTCAGATACAAATTTAAAATTTTCAAATTGATATGAAGAATTCCTGAAAATAAATTTTCTTCCTCTCCTTTCCCCCTAAAAAAAAGAACAAAATTTTTTTTTCATTTGGAAAAAAATAAAAAAGAGGAAAGAAAAATGAGAAGGCAATCAAACAAATCCCCTTCCTTCTCTTTTTCTTTCTTTCGTACTTTTTATTCTTATCATTATCAAATCACAATAAAAAAAATTTTAATCACCAACGTTTCGGCGCTCATACAGTACCCTTATCAAGGCAAACAAAAATTATAATAAAATCAAATTAAAATAAAAATAAAATAAAAACAAAATAAAAATTAAATTAAATTAAAATAAAATAAAAATTAAATTAAAATTAAATTGAAATTTTATTTTTATTTTTTATTTTATATTTTTATTTTATTTCATTTTTTTAAATTTCATTTTCATTTTATTATAATGTTTGTTTGCCTTGATAAGGGTACTATATGAGTGCCGAAACTTTGGTGATTTAAAAAAAAATTTATGGTGTTTTGATAATGATAAGAATAAAAAGGACGAAAAAAAGAAAAAGAGAAGGAAGGGGATTTGGTTGGTTGCCTTCTCATTTTTCTTTCCTCTTTTTTATTTTTTTCAAATGAAAAAAATTTGTTCTTTTTTTTAGGGGGAAAAGAGAAGAAGAAAAGGTGTTTTTTCAGATTGCGGTGGGAGCATTTGTGGTGGTTGTCCCGGTTTGGTCTTTAAAACCTTGAATTTATTTTCAGGAATTCTTCACATTAACTTGATTATTGGACGTTAAAGAGGGTCTTTAAGTTTGATTTTAATCTCATTTAGAGATCTTGAATTTAAATTTTTATTTTCAAATTGATTAATTTATTTTGAACAAAAAATGTCTTTTCTACTATAAAAGATGACTTTTTAACAAAATACTTGAATTTTCAATCTAAAAAGTTACATACCCAACCAAACAGTGTCATAGTTTTTATTTCAGTTAAACAAATATGAAATTTAGACTAAAAAGAACAATGTTAAGCCCAAAAAGACGAATTTTCAACAAATAAAGGTTTTTCACTCATGTAATAAATAAAAGTTTAACTGAATTTTTTAATCTTTTAGCCAAAAGACGAATTTTCTTTACAAAAATGTAATTTTTAAACAAAAAATATGACCAGCAAAAAATTAATTTTAAACGAAACTGATGCATTTTGAAAAATAAAAAAAATTTCAAATAAAAAAAATTATTTTTTACCAAAAAAGGAGAAGTTTAAACTAAAAAAGGTCAATCTTAAAAAAATGGAAAAGTTACATTTCCAGTTAAAAAATTAATTTTAAACCAAGAGAAAAAATTCCCTACTAATTTTCAACCAGACGTAATCCTTCAATCAAAAAAATTTAACAATGGAGTTTATCTTTTACCCAAGTAGTTGAATTTTCAATTTAAAAAGATTAATGTTCAACAAAATAGTTAAACTTTCAACCAAAGAGATAAATTTTCAATTAAAAATATAAATCTTTAACAAAAAACATAATTTCTTAACAAAGCGATTCAACCAAGTCTTTCAAACAAAACAGTTGAATACTCAAGCAAAACAGAATTTTTAAAAAGAATTTTATTTGAGTTTTCAAGAACAAAATATGAACTTTTAAATAAGAAATAAGATGCTAAGAAAAAATTTATTTTTCAATCCAAAAGGATGAATTTTTAACCAAAAATGATGAATTTTTAATATAATTGTTGAATTTTCTACCAAATACAGCTGCATTTTTATCAAAAAAAGATCACTTTTTTCTTAAAATATATTACATTTTATTTAACATTTTTTTAAATATTTGAATTTTCTATTAAAAGAGATTTCAGTTAACTTTTCTGTGTCAAAATATGAATTTTTTAACAAAAAAATAAGTTTCTACAAAAAAACTGAATTTTAAATTAAAAAAGTTGAATTTTTTCAACCAAAAAGGAATAATTTTTAACAAAATGATTTAATTCTCTACCAAACAGTTGCATTTTTATCCGCAAGAAAGATGAAATTTGTACTAAAACAGAGGAATTTTTAATAAAAAACGACAATTTTTTTAAAAGTTGAACTTTCATCCACAAAATATTTCAGTTCATTTTCTAATTTTAAAATATTTGATGAAACTTCTCTTTAACTAGATGAATTATTAATTAAAACCAACATTTTTTAAAATAGTAAATTTTTAACCAGAAAGGATATCAGTTCTCTTTTCAACACCAAAATTTTAAATTTAAAAAAAAGTAAATTTTCTACGAAATAGTTAAATTTTCAACGCAACAGCAGAATTTTAAACCAAAAAGTATAGTTTTTCAACAAAATTGTTCAATTTTTAACCAAGCAGTTGCATTTTTCTCTAAGGAGGATGCAATATTATAAAAGATTTCAGTTTACTTATCAGCAACAAAATATGGATTTTAAATAAAAGGTTATTGTCGTACGAGAAAAGTTGAATTTTTAACAAACAAACAAAACGATTTTTTAATAATTTATGTATTACTCATATACGTAATTTTTGCAACTTAGCAAAAACTCTTTTTGTAGAACTTAAACCTTTGTTTAAAATTTATTTTTCTTGCTGATAAGTCAACTGAAATCTTTTTTGATGAACACATTTTTTTCAGATAATTTATTTTTTTATTTAAAATTTAATCTTTTTCAGTATAAATTTTGTATCTTTCTGGGATAAAATGCAACTTTTTTGTTGGAAATTAAACTATTTCCTAGAAAACTTCCTTTTTGTTTGAAATTTGTATTTTTGTGTTGAAAAGTCAATTGAAATCTTTTTGAAAGAAAAATCAGCTCTTTTTTTTTAATTTATCTTTTTTATGTAAAAATTTACCTGTTTTAGTAGAATCTTCATTTTTCTTAAACAAAAATGCAACTGTTTGGCTGAAAATTAAACAATCTTGTTAATTATTCATACTTTTTAGTTAAAATCTGTTTCAGAAGAAATTTCATCTTTCATGAATAAAAATGCAAGTTTCTTCTGTCCCCTCCCCGACCCCCTATCATACGTAATTTTCGTTGACTTAAATTATTTTATAAATTTAATCATTACTGTTTCTTATGAATTAAGAAAGTAGTCCAACTTTCGACCAAGTAGTTCAATTCAAAACCAAGAAAGATGCAATCTCAACAAAAAAAGGAATAGTTGATATCTCAACCAAGAAAATATTTTCATTTTAAATAAAAAACCGTTGAGCTGAACTAAAGAAGATTTAAATCCTACCAAAGGAGATGAATTTTCAAATCAGAACAGCGAATATTCAACAAGAGTCGCAATTTTCTACTAACGAAGACGAATTCTCAATAGAACACATAAATTTTTAACCAAATAGTTGAATCTTGAAACTAAAAATTATTATTTATTAACAAAAAATTGAATAATTAAATTTTCATTAAAAAAAGATAATGATTTTCTACAACACAGTTGAATTTTCGACCAAAATTTTCCGACGAATTTTCAACAAAAAGTTGAATTTTCAAGTTTGTATTTAACAATTTAAATGTTGATTTAAACAAATAATTGTTTAAAAAATCATTTTTATCAAAATAGTTCGAATTTCATCCAAAAAGATGAATTTTCCATTAAAATTATGAATCACCACAACAGCAAAAAAACAAAGAATTTTTATAAAAGCAGTTCAACTTTCAAACAAGCAGTTAGGTTTTAAACCTAAAAAATGAATTCTTAACAAAAATTAAATTAGTTCACATGTAAATAAAGAAAATATTCTTAGTTTAAAGAAAAAACCATTGAATTAAACCAAAAAAATGAAATTTATTACAAAAAGGAGATAAATTTTCAAATCAAAAAGCAGAATTTTTAACAAGGAGTTGTATTTTCAACCGAAAAAGAGATTTTTTTGAAACAAATATTTAAGTTTTGAAACTTAAAATATCCATTATTTGCCAAAAATGGAATACTTAAATTTTCTTATAAAAAAAATTAAATAAAAAATACATTATCTACAAAGCAGTAGAATTTTCCACTACATTGTTGAATTTTTATGACAAACGGACGATTTTTCTACAAAAAAATTGGAAGTTTGTCTTTTTTATTTTAAAATTCACCTGCTTTAGCAGATATTACATCTTTCTAGGATAAAAATGCAACTGCTTTTAGTATTGAAAAATGAACTGAAATCTTTTCTAGAAGAAAGTTCTATTTATAACAAAAATTTGTCGTTTTTTATTAATAGTTCATCTGCTTTAGTACAAATTTCATCTTTCTTGGATAAAAATGCAACTATTTGTCTTTTTGGATGGAAAATTCAATTTTTTAAAGTAGAAATTTATTTCTTGTTTAGAAATTTAGATTTTGATCATAAAAAGTCAACTGAAATCTTTTAAAACAGAAAATTCAGCTAATTTTTGAAAATATCATTTTTTTAAATGAAAATGTAACTTTTTGGTTAATTTTTTTTTCTTGATTATCCAAATATTTTGATTGATATATTTGGTTGAATCAATTTGTTAAGATATAATTTTTTTCTTGCAAATTAGTTTTTTTAGTTGAAAGTTTAACTCTTTGGTTGAAAGTTTAACTATTTTGTTGGTAAATTCATCTCTAGTTTTAAAATTCTTTTTTTTTCATTGAATAAATTTCATCTTTTTTTATTCAAATCTAAACTATAACACTTTTTTGTTGGGAATTTATCTTAGGTTCAAAATTCAACTATTATGTTCAAAATTTAATTATTTTGTTAAAAATTCAAATATTTTATTATAAAGTCATCTTTTATAGTAGAAAAGACATTTTTTATTTAAAATAAATTAATAAAATTGAATATTTTTAATTTTGACCTGAAATACTTTTTTATTCCATTTATAAAATAGTCTATGTTAAAAATAATACAAGATTAAAAGCCTTTTGAAACCTTTTAATGTTTTTAAAAATTTCAGAATCTCAAACTATTTTTTTGTACATTTCGTCTTTTTGGTTTAATAATTAATCTGTTTTAGTAGAAATTTCATATTTTTTAGGCTAAAAATGCAACTGTTTGGTTGAAAATTAATCTTCTTATGTTAAGGATTGAACTATTTTGTTGAAAATTAATCTTTTTTAATATAAAGTTCGCCTGCTAGGGTAAAAGTTGAACGAATTTGTTAAATATTTCAATTTTTGGTTAAAGGTTCATTTATTTGATTAAAAATTTAACTGATTTATTGGAATTTTGTTGTCGTTGTTGGTTGTTTAAACTAAATTTTTTTAACTGAAATATTACTTTCATTTTTTTTTAATTGATCTTTTTTAGTTGAAGATGAACTTTTTGATTGTATAAAATTCATCCTCTGGACAGAAAATTCGTCACTTTGCATTAGAAATTCGCTTTTTTTTTAAATTCTACTTTCGGAAATTATTGGTATTTTTAATCAAAAATAACCAATGATTTTTATTAAAAATAATCAAATTTACAAACTTGGACGATTTCGGATTGGGCTGGTGTTTTTCGTCCGAGATTGAAATTTTTAATAAAAAATCATTACCTTTCGAAGAAGATTAATAATTTTTGAAAAATTTCACGTCATGTTGGCGTTTTACATCAAAAATTGGTATCTTCGAACCAAAATCATTTTTTTGTTAGAAGTTAGTATCTTTAATAAAAAGTTAAATTTTAAATAAAATTCAAAACTTTTTAGCAATGTACGGTTATGTTAAAGTTTTCAACTGAAACCGGTTATTTTAATAAATTTTAAGGAATATTTGCAATTAGGTACAATTTTTTATTACGTTATGTTATTTACATTAGGCGAAAGTTGATATTTTTAATTGAAAAAATCTAAGATTTTTCAGGTTATCATTCAGAGTAATTAAATTCACAAGTTTTGAACTTTTGATGCAAAGAATTAAATTTCAAGGATTAAAATTTTGTTGAAAATTTTTAGGTTATATCGCTATTTTCAATGGAAAATAGATTATTTTAAACAAATAATACTAGGTTTAAATGAATATTTAAAATATTAAACAATTTTTTTAATATTATGTGTTTTGAACGCGTGCATTCTTTCTCATTCTTCGCTTTTTAAAATACAAGTTATTCAACTTGTATCATCTTCAATTGAATTCTTATCTTTAAATTAACGTTAATTAATTGATTCTACAATGATTCACCTTGACCCGACTTAATTGGGGTTAGATGAAAATAAGATTGGAATCGTATAACATCATTGCTTTGAGATGGACAGTACTTATCTAATCGTTAATTTTACGAACCGAGTATGAATACAATGTGATATAACTTTTTTTGTATACTTTCTTTTAATATGATCATAAAGTTTGTATAAATGTTCAAATTAATTTTTCTCATTTGATCTTATATTATTCAAATTCGTCTTTTTAGATTAAAAACTGAACAATTTTATTGAATCTTAACTGCTTTCTTAAAATATCTTTTTATTAAATTCACCTCCGCAGGTAAACGCTTTTGTGTTCACGCCTGAGTGACCACAGTTCACTCCCTTCCTTTTACCTACCTTTTTCCTACCTGTGGCGCAGCGTCAATTGTCCTTATCAGTTGAAAATTAAAAATTTTGGTGAGAAATTGATGTATTTTGTTGGAAATTTGTCTTTTTGGATAAAAAATTAATCTTTTTTTAAAGAATTTTTATGGATTCCACTTTTAAATTAAAAAATCGCCTTTTTGTTTTAATTCAACTAGATAAAGTTCGTTTTTTGATAGGAAATGCATTTTTTATTCTGGTGGCTAAATTTCGCAAGTGTGAAAATTCGATTTTTTTAAAAAGATAACTACATAGTTGAAAAATAATCCCTTATTTCGAAGTCCAAAATTTATCTTCTTTAGATTAAAATTTCATTATTTTATGAATATTTTAATTATTTTGTTCAAAATTCAAGAATTTTGTTAAAAAATCATTTCATTCAATAGAAAATGCACATTTTTGTTGTTGAAAATTTAACCAATTTGGCATAGATTTCAACTTTTTGTTCAAATCTTTAATCTTTTGTCAAAAATCTATATTCGCGTCTTTAAATTTAACTGTTTTGATGGTTAAACATTAATTATTTCACTAAATAATTAACGATTCCATTTTTGGAAAATTTAAATTTATAAGTTGTAAATTTTTTAACAAAATAAATTAATATTCAGCCAAATAATACATTTTTTAAATGAAAAAAGATAAATTTACAATAAAAAAATTGAATTTTAAAATTTTTAACTAAAGAAAATAATGTTCACACCAAACAAAAAACGAATTTTCAACTAAAGAACTGAATTTTAAGCAAAAAGATAAATTTTCTATTAATAAATACAAATTTTTAACAAAATACATTGATTTTCAACCATATAGTTGAATGAACAAATAAGCATTAATTTTTCACTGAAAATTTAAATATTACATTTGTTGAAAATTGATCTTTTTCAGTTGTAAATTCAATTACTTGAAACTTGAATCATATTTGTTAAACTGCAGTTTTTTGTTGATAAAATTTAACTTATTAAATGAAAATGTAAAAATTTAACTATATTAACGTGTATATTTTTTAGTTGAAGACTCACCGATTTGATTGAAAAATTCTCCTTTTTAGATGAAAAACCATGTATTTTGTTAAAGATTCATCTTTTTTGGTATGAATTTAATCTTCTTTGTTGAAAAATCATCTATTGGTTGAAATTTTATCTATTTAATTTAAAAATTCATGCATTTTTTAGAAATTTTTTTTGTATAAAATAAAAAAATAAATAAATTGGTAAAAAACTCACGTATTTTGTTGAAAATTGGTCTTTTTGGTAGAAAATTAATCTTCTTAGTTGAAAAATCCTTTATCTAGTAGCAAATTCACTTACTTGGTTATAAGTTGAACTCATTTGCTGAACATTCTTTTTGTTAGTTAAAAATTTTCTTTTTTATGAAAATTCAATTATCTTCTTGAAAACTTTCATTAGTTGTAAATTAATTTTTTTAACTGAAAATGTAGCTATTCAATATTTGTTTGAAAATTCATTTGTTTTAGTCGAAAATTCAACTATTTTGTCGAAACTTTATTTTCTAATCGAAAATTTAGTTTTTGCAGTTGAAAATTCGAGCAATTTGGTTAAAAATTTATTTATTTTGTAGAAAATTCCTCTTGTCAAATTTGAACTCATTTGTTGAAAATTCTTTTCATTTTTTTGAGAATCTAATTATTTTCTTGGAAACTGTTTTTTAGTTATATATTCATTTTTAACTGAAAATTGACCTTTTTTTAGTTGAAATTTATTTATTTAAAAATTCCTGTAATTAGTAGAAAAATCTTCTTAGAAAATTAATCTTCTTAGTTGAAAGTTCATCTATTCAACTATTCGATTAAAAATTCACGTTCTTCTAAAAAGTTCATCTTTTTTATTTGAAATTTCAACATTTTGGATGAATTTTTTTCTTTATTGACTGGAAAAATCTTTGTTTCATCACTTCTTTCACTTCTATTTATCACTTTCGGTAGAAATGTGAACTTTTTTAGTTTGAAAATGTAACTGTTTATTTTCAACTGTTTTTAATTTAAAATAAGAACCTTTGATTTCCATTTTTGGTTAAGAATCGATATTTTTTAGTATAAAAATTCAACTATTTGGTTACAAACTCATATATCATTTTTAGAAAATTCATCTCTTTTAGTAGAAAAGTCACCCTGTTCGTTTAAAATTCATTTGTTTTTAATTCAAAATTAAACTACATATTTCGTAGAAAATTATGTGTTCTGTTGATAATATGTCCTTTTTGGTAGAAAATTAATCTTATGGGTTAAAAATTCGTATTTTTTCTTGAAAATTGTACTACTTTGTTGAAAGTTGAACTACTTTTTTAATTCATCTGATGTATACGAAGAAAATTATTTCAAAGAATGTAATTTATTTTTTTCTAGTTGATTTTTCTTCGAAAACAATTAAAAATACGCTGCTGTTCTCATATGCTTATGTCTCATAATCTTATATAATTGAATCTGTTTGAAATGCCTTCACAAAATATTAATGTTTAAGATCACACAGATCGTGTAAAGAAGAATTAAGATTTTGACTTTTCTTTATCTCCAGCTTGGATTTAAAATAGTAATAAAAAAAAACTTTAATCAGTAAGTGACTTTGGTAAGTTACTTTTTTTTAGCAACTTTATCCTTATTTATAAAATTTATCTAGATTTAAGACTCCATTCCGAAAATCAGGTAACAATTTTGAGTATCACGGCTTCAAATGTTTCCCATTTCGGAAAAAATACCTTTTAAGGTATGATTTAATTTGAAACGCTTCAAATTTCTAACATTTCAAGTAAAAATATTGCATTTTCAACATGATAAATAATTTTCGAAAAAAATATTTGACTTTTCATCCAAAATATGAATTTTCAACCGAAGAGTTGCATTTCCGACAAAAAAAGATTTTTCTTTCACATTTTTGAACGAAACAGTTGTATTTTTAAGCCAAAAAAATCAATTTTCAACAAAAAAGTTACTTTTAAACTAAACAGTTCGATTTTCTAACAAGACAGTTAAATGTTTAACAACATACATGCATTTTTAACCAAATGATTGACTTTTCATACCGAAAATAATCATTTTTTAACAGAAAAGGTTATTTTTAACCAAATAGTCGAATCTATACAAATATTTGCATTTTTCACAACAGCAAAAAAAAAACAGGATTTGAAACAATCAATTAAGTTTTCAACCAGAGATGAATTTTCAACTAAAATTATGAACCTTCAACTAAATAACTAAATTTTGAACAAAGTAATTTAACTTTCAAAAAGGTAATTTAATTTTCAACCAGAAGAGACGAATTTAAGAAAAAATAGCTGAACCCTCTAAACAAACTTTTTTTACCTTAAGAGATGAATTTTGAAAGGAAGAAGCCGAATTTCGAGCATAGAATGAAAAAATACACTAAATTATTAAATTTTCAAGCCGGAGAAATGAATTTTCTAAAAAAAAAGAGTAGGTTTTTCGAACCAAAAATATTAATTTTACACAAAAAAGTTACTTTTCACTCAAATAGATTGACTTTATACCAAAATAGTTAAATTTTTAACAAAATAAATGAATTTCCAAACAAATAGTCGATCTTTCTATCATTTTTCGAACCAGAAATACGAATTTACAACAAAATAGTTTAATTGCCAACAAAAAAGTTAATTTTCAACCAAAAACTTGAATTTTCTGCAAAAAAACGACTTTGAAACAAAATTTTTAAATTTTTAACCAAAGAGATGAATTTTCCACCATAAGAAATTACACTTTTTTTTACCAAAAGAGATAAATTTTGAAATGAAAAAGCCGAATTTTGATTAAAGAGAGAAAAAAATTTCACTAATTTATTATAATTTTAAGTCAGAAAGATGAATTTTCCTCCAAAAGAAATGAGATTTGTTTACCAACAGAGATCAATTTTGAAATGAAAAAGTCGATTTTTGATCAAAGAATGAAGAAAATCCACTAAATTATGAAATTTTCAAGTCAGAGAGATGATTATTCTAAAAAAACAGTAACTTTTTTGAAAGCAAAAGATTAATTTTACAAAAAATTTAATTTTCAACCAAAAAGATTAATATTCTGCCAAAAAAGATGCGAAGTTGAAAAAAAAATTACAGCCAAAGACATAAATTTTCAAATAAGTAGTTAAATTGGCAACCAAAATAGATGAATAATTATCAAAGAAAAATATAATAATTGATATTATTTTAACCAAAAAAAATTTCAGTTAAAAACAATCACAGTTGAATTTAAAAAAATTACAAATTTTCAACAAAATAGTCGAATCCTCAACAAAAAGATATTAATTTTCTGACCAGAATTGATAAAAAAATCTCTTTAATGGAAGACGTACAATAAGTTACTTTTTAATAGAGTAACGAAGTTACCCTAAAAGTTACAAATAACGTAACTTTTCAGTAACTTAGTTACTTGTAACAATTCGAATCGAACTGTTCTCTTTATCTACCATCCGCTTTTCCGAATTGCATTGCGCAAGTGGAAGCTTCATTAACTTCCTCAATTAACTGATTCATTCCGAGTGGAAGTGACGTAAGCTAATTTTTCTCCCGTTATGATGCACCGTTGATTGCACATTTTTAGGTTTTTAAAGATGCTAAACATACTTTGTCATCTGCAAAAAAATTCGTGGAATATCCAAGCGTGCAGGAATTTGAAGAATTTGCAGGTCGAATTTAAGACTATAGCTCTGGAACAATCAATCAATTACTGAAGATGGTGATGACGCTGCAGGTTTTGATGCAAGAACAAGACGTATGACTTTTTCCGTGTCTTATTTTTAAACTTGGGTTAGATTAATAAATAAAAGAACTTAGCGAAAGTCTTGCAATTAGAAAAATGAAGAAGATAATTTGTAAGTTTTAATCTTTATTAATTTTCAATTTCAGGTTGAGGGAAAAATTCCAATTTTCATAGAAGAAAAATTGACTGTGGAAATTCAGATTCAGATTTATCATGTTCCGAAAACAACAGATTTCCACTTTCAACCAAGTAAATAAATTTTCAACAAAAAGTTGAATTTTCAACCAAATTAATTAATTCAGAACTAACTAGTTTAATTTTCATTTAAAAAATCTAAATGATCAACTAAATAGTTGAATTGTCAACAAAAGAAGATAAATTATCAAGGAAATAGTTAAATTTTCTACCGAAATAGTCGAATTTCAACCAACAAAAAACTTTCTAACAAAATTGTTAAAAGCTTTAAAAAATAATTAAATTTGCAACAAAATAATATCATTTTTAACCAAAAATGATAAATTCTTAATGCGAAATATAAAAATGGACTTGTTAACCAAAAATAATTAACCTTTAACCAAAAAAATATATATTTTCTATCAAAGAGTTCAAATTTTAGATAGTAGTTGAATTTTCAAGGAAAAATAAAGAATGTCAGCCAATTAGTTCAATTTGCTACCAAAACATACGAGTTTTCGACAAAATAAATGAATTTTTAACCAAGCAGTTGAATTATCAACTAAATAGTTGAATTTTCAATCGAATTTTTAAAGAAAAAATCTTACGTGATGTGAAAAAAATGTCAACCAAATTGTTGAATTTTTAAACCAAAAAGGCAGATTTTCTAGAGAATATTTCAATTTTGAATAGACAAATATAAATTTTTAACAAGAACGATAATTTTCAACTAAATATTTGAATTTTATACTAAACTATTTGATTTTTTAAATAAAACAAAAACCAATTTTTCAATAAAACTGTTGAATCTTCAACCAAAAAGAATGGCTTACTAACAAAATTATTGAATTTTTAAGAAATGAATCGATTTTCTACCAACAATATAATTTTTAAGCAACAACAAAAATATTTCTTAACCAAAAATATAATAACTGACATTTCAACAACAAAAAGACAGAATTTTCAACCGAAAAAGTTGGATTTTTAACTAAAATGATGAATAGTCAATTGGAAACGTTAAATTTTTGGTGAAAAATGTAATTTATACGACAACAAAAAACGAAATTTAACTCTGCAAATTAAGTTGCTATTTCTAAAAAAAGCTCTAAAAGTGGATTTTCTACTAAAAAATATAAATTTCAAACAAAAAATGGTTAAATTTTCAGTTTTAACATTAACGGGATTATTCTGGATTAAATGCTCATAAGCCAACATTTTAACTAGAGTTCTCCAGATTTGTGGTTGATTCTGAGCCAATCTATTAAGATTATTAAATTTTCTAAAAAAGAAAAGAATTATAATTTAAAAAATTAATGTATTTCTAAAACTTGATAATATAAAAATTCATTATATTTAAAAGAATTTAAATAAAAAGTCTTCGCTTAAGAAATTGAGGTACATTATTTAGTACTCAAAAGAAATCGTAAATTCGTAAGCAAACCGATTACAACTGAATTATTCTGGGGGACTTAAATTGCTTCGGATTACTTGAATTACTCCGGAGGACAAGTGGATTAAACCGCATTAGACTGGATTTCTTGGATTGATGTGTAGAATTCTACAAAATAAAAACAAGAATCCAACGACCAAATTTGGAAAATCACCATACAACTTTCCTATTGCATTTAAAAAAAAAGATTAAAAAATTTCGTAAAAAAGAAAAGAAAAAAGTTTTTTGGGACAAAAATAAAAAAGAGGAAAGAAAATGGCAACTAACCAAATACCCTGCGTTCCCTTTTTCATTGCCTTCGTCATTTAAGTATAAGGGAGAGAGCATCGTGTTTTCATTGTTGTTCCTACCCGCTTAAATTTTTCTTGACTTGATAAGGGTGCTGTATGAGTACCAAAACGTTGGTGATTATTTAAAAAAATGTTTTTTGTTGTTGTGATTTAATAACAATAAAAAACTCAAAAGTCATAAAAAAAAGAAAGAAGGGGATTTGGTTGGTTGCCTTCTCATTTTTCTTTTCTTTTTTCTTTTCTTGTTTAGGAAATTTTTGATCATTTTTCAAATTACAATAGGAACACTCTATGGAGGTTGTACAAATTAGCTTGAAAGCATTTTAATCTGAAAGCATTTTCTTGAAATCAGTTCCGACTTTATAACGAATCCGTTTATCGTTGTATTTGTTGCAGTCAAACAACATACGATGTATGACGAAAGGAACTTCACAGAGATCACATTGTTCTAGCCCAGTTCTAGTGATTAAGTTCTGGGAATGGGTTCACAAATTTTCCGATTCTCATCCTAGTCAGCGTCACTTGGTCTTTACGGTTTTCTGAGATGAGTTGAAGTTTAAAAAAATTGTCTTTAACCAGGTGCAGCTTGGTATTGTTGGAGGATTTTCAATTATTATTTCAGAGGGTTTTTATAGTTTGGCTCATATAATCCTTCAGGTCTTTACGATTTACACTGTCCAGGAACCGACAAATTAGAATTAGAGGTCTCCAAAGTCGAAAGGTGCCACCTGACCAAGGATCAACTGGCCAGTTTTAGGATCTACTAGTTTTTTTTTCTACGGGAATCTAAGAGAACATTTATGACCCCTTGCAAGAAAATCTTAGTTGAAAGGGTTTGATTCGTAAACCTGAACCTCTGGGGCAGTCGTCATTTCCTCCACGGCTACTTGCTTACCCTTCCCCTTCCACTGTGCGGCGACACTACCCCTTACTCACTTACTGGATTCGAAGTTGCTCCAAACCCTCGATGCTACATCCC
>JAWWLR010000165.1:23154293-23165453 GCA_035041075.1 Acraspis erinacei | reverse complement strand
AAGCCACAAATCCCGAATGAAAACACGTAAGTCGAAATTCACTGCTATTGGCTTTTTTATAAACAAATTAGAAAAAAATACACTTTCCGCTTATTTTTTATTAACTTTTAGACCAAAAGTAAGCGCATTATGCAGACATTTGTTTTCTAACCCCTTTTTTTAGAAAAGGGCCTAAACTGCAATTTTACCAAAACGTGAGAGTTTGAGAGCATTTTGGGTAATAAGTTTTTTTTATAATTTTTAAATTGTAAATTGTTGACTTATATTTAATACTTGCAAATAAATACAATAAATTTTAACATTATCTCATCAGTATGGATTGCAATAAAAAATTTACTAAAATTGTGTCTTAAAGTTTAAAAGCCTAATAAATATTATTAATGGTATAACCCAGCGGCTAATAATAATAACAATATTACAAATATTTTTTAGAAATAACTATGAAAAAGTTCATATTAACTCAATTTATCCTTGAAAAATGGGAATTTTTATTCACTGCTAGATAGAAAAACAGAATATGCACAAGGCTAGTCTACAATCTAAACTGGCTTTCCATGCATCGAAATTTCCACAGAAAGCGGAATGTTTTGCCTCATTCCTCAGCGTGGAGAACGAGAAAAGATAAAATGGAGACTCCATTTTACATTTTAGAATGCGATTAAGGTGAACGGTGCACTGGAGATACTGAAAGAAGAATACATTTTTATTTTACCAAAACTATTTAAATTAAAAGAAATGTATTTAATTAAAAATTGCTTAATTTTTAAAAATTAGTACTTTATTTTTTTGTTGGTTTAAATTAAAAATTAATCAGTATCTGCTTAATTCTTGTGGTAATTTTCAAGAAAGAAGATTAATTTTCTTCCAGAAAAGGAGAATTTTGAATAAAATAAATAAAATTTTAACTAAATAGTAGAATTTTCTACCAAAAAGACGAAGAAACCCAAATTATCAAATAAAAATTTTAAACGAAGGATGTGATGTTAGTCCTAATTTTATTTGATTAATTTTTAGTTTATATTTTTTTCTTTTCTAAAAATTTGGAAATAAATAGTTGAATGTTTAAACTAAACAATATCAATTTTTAACTAGTAAAATTGTGTAATTAAATTTTTATATAGGGGCATTCATTTTCAATAAAAAAATAATTTTTTACAAAACAGTTTAATTTTGTTCCTAATAGTTAAATTTTATAGCAAATTGTGGAATTTTCAAGCGAACAAAACTAATTTTCTACAAAGCGATTGAATTTTCAACAAAATAATTAAATTTTCAGTTAAAAATAATTTGAGACAAAATAAAACGAATCCTCAACTATAATTATGAATTTTCAATGAAAAAAGACGAAATTAACCAACAAAGTCGAATTTTCCACAAAATACTGGAATCCTCAACTACAACAGATTAATTTTCATTTTTAACATTTTTAACCAAAAAATCAATTTTTTACCTAAAAAGCGAATTTTCAACAAGATGCACACAATTTTAAGCAAATAGTTACATTTTCGATCAAATTGTTTAATCTCCGAGCCAAGAATACGATTGTTTACCAAAAAGTTGAATTTTAGACCCGAAAATGTGAATTCTTTACGAAAAATTTAATTTTCAGCCAAAACAGAATAATTTTTAATCACACTGTTGCATTTTTAAACAAAAAAATAAAGCTTTAATTAAATAGTTAAATTTCAAATAAAAAATTTTGTAGTTCAGAAGAAAACAAAATTTTAATAAAATTGTTAAAGTAAACAAAATTGTTGAATTTTCAACAAAATAATTAAATTTTTAACCAATGATTAAAATTTATAAATAAAAAATATGAATTCTTAGCGAAAATTTTAACAGTAGATTTTTCAACCGAGAAGAATAAATTTGAAAGCAAAAATAGGTGAATTTTCTTACTAGGTTTTATTATTTCAGTTCGCATTTAAGTGGTAAAATGACCACAAGGAGAAAGACTGCGATAAATGGAATTTTTATAATTTATCGAATAAAGAATAAAATAAAAATTGAAGTTCAGTTTTAATACTTTGAAAATGTTTTGACACTATTTTTTAATATTTGTGACACTATTTACACTATTTTTTATCTCTGAAGTGACCCCGAGGCCTGTATTTGGTTGCTTTTTCAAGTTATCACCTTTTTTATTTGCAATTTTAATAGTTTAGAAAAATTAATATTTGAAAGATGTTATTACCATTTAAAGATTTTACCGTCCGAACTTTGAAAAATTTTAATCAATACAAATTTTGTTATTAAAACAATTACTTCGGACAAATAGTTTTTGAAGGACAAGAAAAAATCTGCCTCTTCCAGGATATGAACCCGGAAACGCCACTATCGATGATTGGAAGAGCGGAACGTTAACCAATTACGCCGCCCCGCCCTCAGTAGATCAGATGCGATAAGGCAGATTTTGTATTTTTTTCCAACAATTATTTGTCCGAAATAATCATGTTAACATCAAAATTCGTATTAATTAATAATTTAGTAGTTCTTCATTTTTTGTATTTAAATTTCTACTTTCAGTGTCGCTTGTTGATTATTTTTAGAATTTTTTTTATTGTTTATTATTTAATTTTTATTAATTTTTTCTTTCAATTTTGCTAATTATTTTATTTAACAGAGCTCTAGAGATCGGAACTTCTGCAGACTCTAAATATCATAAACAATCTTCGTATGTAGATGTTAAAGAACAGATTTCACGATAGGTCGTGTTTTCGATATTCTTTGCAGGTAATGTTGCGTCATACTTTCAAGTCTCTAGTCACGGACTGGTTTTGATGAATAATAAAAAGAAGCAGCAGTTTTACGATTTATAGTTCAATGTACATCAGATCGGATTATAGAAAAAAGTCTGGTGTTAAATAGATAGATTAGCGTGATGAAAAATTCTTTTGAGAGGGATTTAAATAAATCATTTAACGAGGAATCAACAGAATTAAATTTACACTACAAAATATTTGTTTGAATCGAAAAAATTCTTTCTTTGCTTACAGACATTCGAATGATTGAAACAGATATTTGTTTGGTTAAAAAAACAACTTATTTGTTTCTTAATTTAAACACATTTTATTTTAGTCAAAAAAATTCAGGTATATTTCATGTAAAAATGTTGAATTTGCAATAAAATAGAAGCATTTTTAACCTGATTGTTGAACTCTCTACCAAAGGATGAATTTTGAACCAAGAAATTAATTTTCAAATTCAAAAGCCAAATTTCCAACAAAATATATAAACATTTTTAACTAAAATGATAATAATCCACAGCAAAATAATGAATTTTTAACAAAGTAGCTCAATTTTTAACCAATTATTTAAATTTTAAAGTCAATGAACCAAGTTTTCTAGAAGACCAATTTGCTACAAAAAAAGTTAAATTTCCAACTGAATCGTTGAATTTTAAAGTAAAAAAGGCGTTTTTTTTACAAAACAGTTCAATCTTCTACCAAAGAGATGAATTTTCAACCAAAAAGATTAATTTTCAACTAAGGAGGGTAAACTTTCGACAAAATATGTAAATATTTTCAAACTAAAATGATGAATCTTTAACCACAAAGTCTACTAGTTGAATTTTCAATCCAAAAAGCCGAATTTTCTAAAAAAAAAACAGTTACATTTTTTAACCAAATATTTGAAATTTCGAGCTAAAGAACGAATTCTTGACAAAAAAGTTGAATTTTCAACAAAAACTTTCAACAAAATAGTTGAATTTTCAACCAAAAAATCTTTTTCTATAAAAAAGCCAACAAATTAAAACCAAATTATTAAATTTTTGAACCGCGAAGACGAAAAAATACGAATTCTCATCCAAAAATATAATAGTGGACTTTTCAACTCATCCAAATTAAAAAACAAAATTATTAAACCAAATTTTCCTTTCTTCCAATTCATACAAAAATTAAAACCGAAGATGAATTTAAAAAAATAATAAGATAAATAAAAGCATGAATTTTCAAACAAATGGTAGAATTTTCAAATAAAAAAGATTAAACTTCAACATAGACAAAGGAAACCAAATCTATCTACTGATAAAAATCAATTTAAAAAAATTAAAAGATGTGCATTTTGAATTTGGTTGTTCATCTATTTTTCAATCTTTGATTTTTATGTAAAAATGAGATTTATGAGATTTAGATTAAAATCATATTAACTACAAAATAACGTCACTTTATATTTCCATAGCTTTTACTTATGCTATTTTAATTGATTCCAGTATTTTTAATACTTTTTAATTTGTACACCTAATTAACCTTTCAATATAAAAATGTTATATTCTTGATTTGCTTTCGAGATTAAAATTCTGTTTTTTTTTATTGTGTTTAGGTTTCTACTTAATCATATCAAGTATTGTGCTACAGAGTTCGTACAAAACACATAACATGTTACCAAGAATCAAAAGGATCAAGATTAAAAAAAGGAATTTAAAATCTTGCATACATTCTAAATGTTCAAGATTAGTAAGCAGAGCCTATAAATATAAAATAAATATTAAAATATAAATAATAAAAGCAAGTTTCTGAAGTGGGTAGAAGAAAAGGAGAAGGATACATTCCTTCACCATCTGGCATAAGTGCCGGCATAAAGTTTTTCTTAAGATCACTTTTCGAAGAACTACTATTTCAGAAGAAACTGCAACCTCACAAGGTCTTTATTCAGTAACGTCCTAAAAAAGGGACAAAAATTTTACGACTTCCTCTTTCGCAAAAAAATTAGTCGACCTCTGAGAGACCCTTATTATATAGAATATAGATGGATCTTTTCTCTAATGATTTTAATTTTACGATGATTAATCACAGGTTTAATAAATATAGACAGGGCGCAAAACTTCATTTCCAAAATTTCCCCTGATTTTTCCTTGAACAAGTTTTTATTTTTCCTGACCATTCAGTAATATTATTTTTTTCAATTTTATTCCAATTTTGACATTAAATCAATTTTTTATTTAAAATTTTTCGCCAAACCTGTTTCTTACACAAACTTGAGAAAAATTGATTTTTTTACCGTTAAGGCCGTTGCGACGTTGTGCTTGCCTTTAATGTTTCAGAAACAAACCATTTTTAATTAGTGGAGTATTTCATATCCCAAAAGACGACTTTTCTATGTTATATCATCTCTGGATCTAAAAAAATTGGTAATTTTCGAGCCTTTAAATGGCCTTGGACTGATGGGGGGAGGGGGTGGTAGAAACGCAAACAGTGAGGACTCCCCTGAGAAACCGCGTGAGCCAGCACTTCTAGGAAGGCCGAGAACGGGGTGACTGAAAGCGAGAGTATGGTGTACTTAAAATTTTAACTTTAAAATCTTATTCTTCTCGATTTATATTCCAGGGAGGCTGAAAAACTTCACTTTTAAAATTCTAAGAAAAAGTTATTAGTTGATATTTAAAAAAAAAACTAATTTGAAACCTAACAACATTAATTTTCAACAAAAACTGGAAAAGTTGAATTTTCAGTACACTTTAAGTAAAAGATGAATTTTCTGTAAAACGGTTGAATTTCCAAAATAAAAATATGAATTTTCAATAAAACAGTTCATTTTCAACAAAACGGTAGTATTTTTAACAAAAAAAGAGGGATTTTCCACTAAGAAAGGCAAGAAATGTATTTTACAAAAAATTAATAAAGGAACCAAAAAATAGGAATTTTAATATAGTAAATAGTGTCAACATTTTTTTCAAATAGTGTTAGAAATAATGACATAAAGTGTTTTAAGTAATAAAAATTAACTTCAGTATTTATTTAAAATCTTATTATTTAGTCTATGGAAATTCCTATTTATTTATCGCATGCATGACAGCCTTTCCTCTTGTTTTTATTTTTCCACTTAAATTAATTATTTTCGTTTGAAACGTCTACTGTTTCGATGAGAATTTTTTTTATTGAAAATGCAACTATTTTGTTGAACATTAATCTTTTTGGCTTAAAAACTTATCTTATTTTCGGGTTAAAAATTTTACTGGGTTTTAAATTTTTGTTTATTTTAGCTTGAAAATTGAACATTTTGATAGAAAATTTAACTATATGGTCGGAAACTGATGTATTTTGTTAAAAATTCGTCTTTTTGGTCGAAATACAACTTTTTTTATTTTATATTAAAACATATATATTTTTAACATTCTTGGGTTGAAAATTCAAAAATGTTAAAAATACGTTTTTTTGGCTTCAAATTTCGACAATGAGCATAAAATTCAACCATTTCGTACAAAATTAAACTGCTTTGTAGAAAATTCCTTTTTTGATTGAAAATTAATTCTCTTTAATACAAGTTGCACTTACTCCACGCCCACTGTTTATAGTTATTTGAAAGTTTATCTAATTTTTTGGAAATTTGTCCGTTTCGTAGACAATTAATCTTCTTGGTTGAAAATTCAACTGTTTGGTGAATTGATATATTTTGTTAAAAATTCGTCTTTCCTGGTAGAAAATTAATTTTCTTGAATTAAAATTTCAGATGTTGCTTTAAAAATTATGTATTTCGTTCATGAATTTGAAAATTCAACTGTTTTATTGAAGATTTAATAATATTGAATGAACATTCAAATACTGTTAAATATTCAATTATTATTATTTTTCTTAAAACAAAAATTTCAAATTGAATGGGTTAATAATTGAATATTTAGACTGAATATTTAAAATTTTATAAAAACCTTTAATTAAGAATTTATTATTATGCAGTTAACGTTTAAATCTGGAAATTCTTAAATTTTGAACGTGTTTAGAATCGTTTTTTCAAATCAATTATTGTTCACTTTTTAATACTTAAATTATAGGTTCATTTTAAAAATAATGTATTTATTTGTACAGTTGACAAAATAAAAATCTTTGTTATCAAAATTTTTTAACTTCAAACGCTTCTAATTTTCCATTGTTTAAGGCTTCGAGACTGCATTTAAAAATTCATTCAATTAAAAATGTACAATCAAAAATAAAAAACTAGAATAAAAAATTTATAATGTAAAACATTTGCGAATTGCGCATTATAAACTGAATGATCTCGTAATTGAAAAAGAGAACAATTCAACTAATTCATATATCAAAACAGTTATATTGAAAAATTTTACATTTTTAAAACAGTAAATTCACTCTCATTTGCCGGTTTTTCTTTGTCTCAAAAAATTCTCGGTCAAACGGCCACCTTGTAATTATAGAAAATGTAACTTTAGAATTTATTATCGATCTTCTATAATTTTAGATCCATTCTAAGAACAAGCTTCTCGGGTTGTACAGGCATTGTTCTAGCAAAAATATAGAACACTTGAGTTCTAATTATCATATCCGCTAATTGCAAAGAAATCTGTTAACTGTTCATGCGAATTACAAGGGATAATCACTGTATTATAATATTAGTGAAATACTATATTTTATTCCTTGAAAAAATGCTTTTTGTTTTGTAAAAGGGGAGGGGCATTTCCTTCCTTTTATTCGCAGTTCCTTGTCCTTTGTTTCCTGTTCCTATGGATTTCCGCTGGCTGCAGAGTGTAGAGTGGCGGAGCCCAATACTTTTACATGTAAAAAATTATTTATGGTAGAGTTTAATTAGGCAATTTGCAAATTAAAATTTCTGATAAAGTGGTTATTAATAGTAGTGTAGTCTTAAAAAATAGTGGCCTGGCGGTATTTTTCGTAAGAAAATTCAAATATATTTTTGGTTCGGAATTCACCTCGTTTGGTTACAAATTCTATTATCTGGTTAAAAATTTAATTATTATGTCTAAAATGCGACTATATTGTTAAAGAGTCATCTTTTTTTATCAAAAAATCAACTGCTTAGTTAAGAATACATTTTTTTAGTTGAAGGTTCATCTCTTTGGTTGAAAATTTAACTATTTTAATTAAAATTTGTTTCATTTTTTGATGAAAATACATTTTTTAAATTGACAATTTAACTATTCGAGTTTTGTTTAAAAATTTATATTTTTCAGTCAAAAATTTAACTATTAGGGTAAAAGCCTATCTTTTTAAATTGAAAATGAAACTTTCCAGTTTTTTTTTAGCTTTTTTTGAAAATTGATCTTTCTTGGTAGAAATTTAATTTTCTTGATTAAAAATTTATCCTTTTTTGTCGAAAATGCAATTTTTTGGTTGAAATATCTATTACACACTTTGTTGAGAATTCATCTTGCTTTTTAAAAAGTTGATTATTTGACTTAAAGTAGAAGTACTTTGTAAAAAAACTAATTTTTTCATTAAGGATTCATATGTATAGGTGAAAATTCAACTGTCAGCTTTTAAATGAACTTTTATGTTAAGAATTCTACTGTATATTGTATAATTTAAAAATTCAACTGATAGATATAAAATTCATTTTTCTGGGTAGAAAATTAATCCTGTTTGTTGAAAATTCAACTTTTTGGTTGAAAACTCAACTATACTGATAAAAAATCATATATCTTGATTAAAAATAATCTTTTTAAAAAATTCATCTTTTCTGATTTAAAAGTCTACTAGTTTCTGAAGCACTCGACTTTTTCGCTTCAAAACTTTACTATTTTGTTGAAAATTCATCTTTCGTGGTAGAAACGTCATCTTTCTTGGTTGAAAATGATTTTTTTGTTATTGAAAATTCAACTGTCTTCTCAAAAAATGGTCTTTTTGTCTTGCAGATTCAAATATTTTATTGAATTTTAATTTCTTTAATCCAAAATTCGTTTATTTGATTGAAACTGTATTTTTGAATGCTGCAAATTCAACTATTTGGTTATGAATTTAACTGTCTTCTTAAAAATCGAATTATTTTTGAAAAATTTAGCTATTTTGCTAAAATTATATTTTTTTCTCCAAATTCAACTATATTATTAAAACCGTCTTTTCCTTTTGGATTGAAAATTCATCTTTTATCGAAGAGAGGTCAATCTTCTTAAAGGAAAATTTATCTTTCTTGGTTGAAAAGTAAATATTTGTTGGAAAAATCGACCCTTTTTCTGGAAATTGGATCTATTTGCTTCTGAATGCAAGTGTTTGGTAGAATTTTGTTGGTGTTGTAATTCATCTATTTTGTTGAGAATTCATATCATTGGGTAGAAAATATTTTGTGGCTAAAAGTGCAACTATTTTGTTTGAAAATGTTATATATTTCGATGTGAATGTTTAGGTATTTTCAATGTTTCGTATTGATTTCAATATGTTATCTACATACATATTTTTAAAGGAATTAATAAACGTAAAATGCCGTAACTGACAAAACAATTTTATCTAGCAAGAAAGTGGCTGGGCGCCGCCAGAGCTTCAAAAAAGTTGCCTGGCGGCGCCAGGCCCGCTAGGTCTCGGCTACAGTCCTGGATATTATTTTTTGCAGACAGTAAAATCTTTGAAAAGAGATTAGCTATTTATCGGCAAAGTGAAAGGAGTATTTGTTTAAAAGGTCTCACATTCTCCTAAATAGAGACGGCCCAAATAAGCCTTGACTTAAAACAAAGAGATGGTATTACATCTGTTTTCAAATCATTTGCCATGTGTAGAATTCTTTAGCAATTATTCGGATTCTAAAGACTTTTGCAGGCTTCGGAATCACTTTAGAGATAAAAAATCTCGTAAAAAATAGTGTCATAACAATTTCGAAGTCCTCTTTTTCTCATTTTCCCACTTAAATGCGAACTGAATTATTATAATGTTGCCACGGTTGAAATTATTCAAAGATTTTTTTGAAGACATTTTTTAAGCAAGTAACTATATTTGAAGATTATTTATTTATTTTTAAAGTTGGAAACAGTACAGTTGTAGGGAATGTCTTTCTCAAAAAAGATTATTAATAATTTATTAAAGTTCATCCGTTTTTTTTAAAGTTGGTAAGAAGTGACAGTAAACAAAAATTAAATTACAAAAACTTTTGTTAAGATAATTATTTTTGTAAGTTTTAAACTAATTTTTGACACGAGAATTATCTTAATAGCCCTAAAGGGAAATAACTTGCGCTTAAAATCGATTTTGTCTCGTGTTTATCTTATCAGCCCCTACCTGCATACAAAACTTTTTTTGTGTTGATAAGTCTAATAACATGAGGCATTTGAAGGCCTTACCTCGAGTATAGCATTCCTAATTTAAATTATCAATATTTTTGCCATTTAAAATGTGCCTATTTTAATCTGAAACATTCAACATTCAAAAATTGAATTGTTAAACAATTTAAGCAAACTTTAACAATCAAAAAATTTCATGTTAGAAACATTCATTCATTAGTTAGATATTTTGTATTTGGCGCTTAAAAAATAACTGGCTTCGAATGGGGGGGGGGTTAATAAATAAATAAATTGAATATCCTGAAAATTTAGAAGTTTCTTAAAGAAATTTATTTTTACAGAATCTTTACCAATTTTAGTAATGCTAGGTTTCAATTTTTTGACTATTTTGAAGTTTGAAAACTCTTAATTTTTCTAAAATGAAAAAACCAGAACTTTACTTTAAGAACAAAATGAAAACCAAAAAATTATATTTTTTATTTAAAAATAAACAATTGGTTGTTATAGATTTTTAAATACTTTAAGTTTTTAAAATTGAAAAATTAAAACCAGGGATCTGAATTTCCACCTCGCGCGCGTCCATTTTACTTAAGTGTTTTGAAAAAATAAATTTATTGAATCAATTTAATTTATATCCAAGGAATTTCAAATAACTTCTAATTATTTTAACCGATTTCTACGATTTCAAGGGATTTTAAGGAATTCGTAGAGAACAAAACATAATTTTAAAGGATTTAGTATTTTTAAGTTATTTTTTAAAGTTTCCAAAGAATTTCAAAAGATTACTTTTCAAATTTTTTTAGTTTCATTCAACAAAAAAATAGGAAATTGCAACAAAATAGTTAAAATTAATTTTCAACTTATAAAGCATAAATTTCCAACCGAAAGTGAAATAGTTACAATTTCAGGTAAAAAATGAATTTAAAAAAAAAAGAAGAGATTTTGAACAAAATATATATTGTTTAACCTCACAGGTGAAATTAATGCATTTTTAAGAAATTAGTTCAACTTTTAACAAAGGAGTTCAATTTTCCACCAAAAAAGATTAATTTGGAATCAAATACTTAAATTTTGAACTAAAAAGATGAAACGAAGAAGATGAATGTTTTATCAAATAAGATGAATTTAAAAAAAATTATTGTGCAGAAATTTTTTATATTGGCATTAGGGTCTTATAAATGTACTTAATTATAAACCATGCATTT
>JAWWLR010000165.1:23122709-23132807 GCA_035041075.1 Acraspis erinacei | reverse complement strand
TAAATGGAAAAAGGTTTAGTATAGAGTTCGATTTTTAAAATTTTATTGACCGGGAAAAATGTTTGCGAACCGGGAAATGACCGGGAATTTTTGTCTTCGATTTAAACTGTCACCCTGATTATTTAACTTCTAATTTAAGAAGTGTTCAATTTACAATGTTTCCAACTTAAAATTGCTAAAATAATATAATTTTGAAAAAATTGTTAAAAATTCTAAATTTTGCAGTTTCACTGCATTTGATTTAAAATTTTCCAATTGAAAACTGTTAGTACCTTTCATTTTTTACATTTTTATTTTTATTGAGCATTTAAATACAAAGATTTTAAATTAAAAAAACTTTTTAACTTCAATTTTAAAAGTTTAAAATTCAGGAGTTCCACTTTGAGCAGCTTAATTTGTAGTTTATTTTTCATTTCTTTAAACTGAAGAATGTTTAACTTTAGAGTTTGAATTTTTTAATTCAATTGACCTTAAAAAATATTTGCAAACCGGGAAAAAGACCAAGAAATGACCGGGAATTTTTTTCTTCAATTAAAACGACCACTTTGAATTTTTTCAGGTAAAAAAGTAATTTAAAAAATACCTGCTTAGGTTGAAAATTCATCTGTTTTAAAAGAAATTCGTACTTTCTTCTCGAAAATTCAACATTTTGGTATGAAATTAAAAAGTTTAATGGCAAGTTTAACTACTGTGTTAACAATTTATTTTTTAGTTATAATTTTAGTTAAAAATTGATCTTTTTGTTTGTTAATTTAACTACTATATTATAAATTCTTTTTTCTTTTTTGTAAAAATTGATCTTTGTTAGATGAAAGTTCAAATATTTGGTTAAAAATTCCTTGAGAAATTCAAATATTTAGTTGAAAATTCATGAATTTTGCTAAAAATTTATATTGTTGATAGAAAATTAACCCTCTTCGTTAAAAATTGATCATTTTTGTTGAAAATTAGTTGTTTTTTAAAAATTGAAAATAAATTGCTTAAACTGAAAATTCAACTCTTTCATTGTTTGTTGCTAAAATTCATCTTTTTTATTTAAATTACATCTATTTTTGTTTGAAAATTAATCTGTTCAGAAAAAATTTTATAATTTGGTAGAAAAAAAACTATTTTGTTGAAAGTTCAAGTGCCTTGTTTAAAGTTAATTTTTTAAATAAAAAATTCATAATTTTATTGTTAGATGCAAATTCAACTATTTGGTTGAAAAGTTCTTCGGAAAATCAAATATTTAGTTGAAAATTTATGCATTGTGTAAAAAAAAATTTTTGGTAGACAGTTAATCTTTTTGCTTGAAAATTCATTTCTTTAGTTTAAAATTCGTTTTTTATAGAAAATGTAGAAATACAACTATTTAATTAAAAATTAATCTTTTTAGGTTCAAAATAAAAAATTTTGTTACAAATTCACAACAGTTTTGTTAAAAATGAATTTTTTAAGTCAAAGATTGACGATTTTTATTAAAAATTGATTTCTTTGATTGATAATTTAACTATTTTCTTGAAAATTAATTTTTCAACTTTGAAGATTTAACTATTCCATTTTTGGATGGAAACTCAACTTTTTGGTTGAAAATTTCTTGAAAAGATTAAATATTTAGTTGAAAATTCATGTATTTTGTGAAAAATTAGTTTTTAATGTTGTATGAAATTAAGCGTTTTGTATAAAAATTATTTTCTTTGGTTGAATATTGTTTTTTATGAAAAATTTAACTATTACATTTTTGGGCCAAAATTGATTGCTTTGGATATATATTTAATCATTTCTGGTTCAAGTTTCAACTATCTGGTTGAAAATTAACCTTTTTAGGAAAAAACTAAACTTTTTTGTTAAAAATTCACAATTGAAGATGGAAAATTAATCAGTTTTGAAGAAAATGCAACCACTTGTTAGAAATTCAAACTATTTCTTCAAAAGTTGAAATACTTTGGTTATACATTCATTTTTCTAGTTGAATCATCATTTCAGTTAATAATTAATTTATTTGGTAATCATTGAACTATTTTCTTGCAATATAGTTTTTATTTTTTCATTGAAATATTTAATTGAAAATTAATATTTTTGGTTACAAATTAATCTTTTTGGTAGAAAATTAATTCTCTTAGTTGAAAATTTATCTACCTTATTTGCTGAAAATTCATATTTTGGGGTTGAAAATTAATCGGTTTTGAAGAAAAGTCAACAATTTGGTAAAAAATTAAACTATTTGGTCGAAGCTTGAATTGTATTGTTAAAAATAACTTTTTTAGTTGAAGATTCATTAAATTTTTTGTTTGCAAATGTAAAACCCTATTTGAGAATTCTTTTTTCTTTTTTGGTTCCAAATTATTCTTTTTAACTGAAAATTTAATTCTTGTATTTTTTTATTGAAAATTTATCTTTTTTAGATTTCAAAGTCAACTCTTGGGTTGAAAATTAAAGTACTCTCTTGAAGTTTATTTTTTTCGCGTAAGATTCATATTTTAAGTTTTTTGTTCTTGTTAAAAACTAATTTTTTAACTGAAAATTTAACTATCAGCTTGGAAGTTTAAGGTATTGGTTGAATATTCAACTGTTTGCTTGTGTTAAAAAAATCATAGTTTTTAATTGAAAATTAAAATTTTTGATAGAAAATTCGCCTATGTGGCTAGAAAATACAATAATTTGGTAAAAAGTTAATCTATTTTTTAATGAAAATGAAAATCTTTTAAATAAGATTAATCTTTTCTGCTGAAAATCAAACTGCTTTATAGAAAGCTTATCTTTTTGGCTTCATTTCATATTTACTAGTAAAAAATTATTATTTTTGGTTGAAAGTTCAACAGCTTTGTAAAAAAGCTTGTCTTGTTGGCTTGAGAATTTAATATTTTTGATGAAAGTTTTTTCTGTACTGGCCGAAAAAACTTTTGTGGTTAAAAATTCAACTCTTGTTGAAAAGTCGTCTTTTTTATTTGAAAATTCGTCTCTTTTGGTAGAAATATCACCTTTATTGGTTAAAAATGTAAATGCCGGTTGAAAATAAATCTGTTTTGGTTAAAAAATCGTTTTTTTTGTTGTTCAGTTCCAACCTTTTTTATTTTAAATGAAATTATGTTCTTGGTTGAAATATCAATATTTACTTTTTTTGTTGAGAATTCATCTTTATTGGTGCGTATTTCAAAATTTTAGAACAAAACTTTACGTTATTTATGTACGGCCCCTTACTTTCGAACGACGGGGAAACAAATCCTAAAAATGAGGTCGGGTGGAGGTGGATCACGCCGGATTGCAAAGGATTACTCGGGATTAAATAAACATAAGAAACTAGTGAAATTTTTAACTGAAGATAAGATTTTTCATCTAAGATCAAGAAATTAAAAATAAATATTTGAATTTGCACCAAGAAGATTAATTTTCTACAGAAAAATATGAATTTTCTAGTGGAAAAGATGAATTTCTAAACATATAGTTTGATTTTTGACAAAAAAACGTAAATTTTTACCAAAATAGTTGAGTCTTAGACTAAATAATTGAACTTTTAAAATAATATAGTTCACTTTTCAACAAAAAGATTAATTTTTAAGGAAAAATATTAATTTTCTACCAAATAAAGAACATTTTAACCAAATGCAAGAACTTTTAATTAAGAAAGAGACATTTTAACAAAAAATTAAATAGGTAAATTTTCAATTCAAAAGTATTGAATTATTAACAAAAAAACGAATTTCCAAGAAAATAGTTAAATTTGCAACCAAAGCGATGAATTTTCAACGAAAATTATTTCGAGAACATTAATGTTCTACAAAAATAAATAATTTTCAAAAAAATAAATACATTTACCAACAAGTAGTTGAATTTTTCATCAAAATATGTGAATTGACGCAAAAATAGTTGAGTTTTAGACCAAATAATTGAATTTTTAATCAAGAAGATCAATTTTCTACTAAAAAATACCAATATTTATCAAAATGCATGCATTCTCAACCAAACAGTAAAATTTTCAACTAAAAAGAAAGATTATAACAAAAAATGAACTAGTTAAATTTTCAAGTCAAAAAATTAATTATTAACAAAACAAAAAAACGAATTTTCTAAAAAAATAGTGCAGTTTTCATTCAAACCGTTCTTAATTAAAAATAAGAATCTTCAACGAAACAACTGCTTTTTGAATAAAGTAGTTCAAATTTCAAATCAAGTATTATTTCAACCAAAAATATCAATTTTTAAATGAAAATAGAAAAGTTAAAATTTCTCTTAAAAAATTGTATAATTCGATGCATTCAAAATTAAACAATTTCCTTTTGAATTGAAGAATTTTCAAAATTGATTATTTTCAGACTAGAATTTCAAAAATGGGATAATTTGAAATTAAACGGAATTGATTTTACCATTTGTAATTGAAGGTTTAATTTATGATTCAATCCATTCCAAATTGAAAATTTTTATTTTTAAATGAAATATCTTCAAAATTAATTAGTTGGAATTAATATTGTATTATTTATAATTAACACCGTTCATAACTGAAAATGTTTGGATTTGAATAATTCGGAATTCGAAGTGAATAAAAATTAAAGATTTCAATTGAATTTTTAAAAGTCAACAATGAAAATTTTTCAATTATAAACCCTTAAAATCGAATTATTCTAAAAAGAACGTTCTAAATTAAACCAATTTAAATGGGAAACATTAAAAATGAGAAAAATTCTACTACGGAATGTTGCAAATTAAACGAATCCGAACTCATTAATTTTGGGGTTGGGTTTAAAAAAATATATTATTGACATTTTTGGAACCGATTATTGAATTTTAATGAAACAGAAAGTATCATAAATGGAATGATACATTCTTAGACAATAAAACATTAAATAGGGAATTTCGGAATTTGGCCCGATAAAAATTTCAACCAATTTTTGTGTGCAATTTTTCGTGAAATAATTATTGTAAAATGTTGTTCAACAAAAATCAAAATGGACTATCTCACGAAAAAATGAATTAAAAATTTGTTTGACCTAATTTTCGAGAAAAAATTTCGAATTATTTTATTTAAAGTTTTATAGTACTTATAAAAACGTATAATTTCATCTCTAATACCATCAACTTCACTAAAATTAAATTATCGTTTGAGGAAATGTCGATAATTCAGAAAAATCAAACCTGAAAATTCAATATGGCGTATAACACCAAAAATTTGGAAAATTTAAAATATCCTAATTTCACCAAGTTTCATTCAAATTTAACAACTACTTGCAGATTCTGATATTCCTAATGTGTATTTACCCTCATGTAAAATTATACAATTTTTAAACGGTCGATTATAAATCCGTTTAAAAATTCAACAATTTGGATTTTAATTACAAAATTAAAACTTATGAAAGGCACAAATTTTTAATTCATTGATTTTAAATAACATAATTATTAATTTTTAAAAATTTCAAATCGATTTTTAACACTTTGTTTAACATTATTATTCAATCTTGAAAACTTTCAATTAAAGATTTTTTAATTTTAAATTAGTATTTGTTTTAAATGTTTAACTAAAAATCGGACAATTTTAGGTTCGCTATGATTTTCTATGATAATAATAGTATTATTGTCTTTCATTCTCGGTTATGTTTTTTAGAAGCTTTCTGCGTTTTTATTAAGGAAATATCATGTAGAAAAAATGTATAATTGAAAGAAATATGAAATTTAGTGACCGATATGAACACCTCAGTAAGCAATGTATGTTATCCAGAATTTGTCAGCTTCATTAATTTTTTATGAAGTTTGAAACGCGCTCTACGGCAAACGAAACTCTTTTATACAGATATATACGAGAGTTGACAGTACAGATCAATACAATACTTTTATGCAAGACTTTTTAAAATCCCTTAAAATTATTTATAATTCCTTGGATATTTTGCGTAATTACTTGAAATCTTTTAACATATCCTATAACCTTTTAGACCTAAAAAATCGATTGATATCTTCTGAAATTCTACGCTATTCTTTAAGACCTCATGAAAAAATGTTTAAATTCTTGAAAATCATTCAAATACTTGGAAATTCCTTGAAACATTATAAAATCTGTTGAAAATGCTTTGGAATCTGTAAAAATAACCGAAAATATTTCAAATTCATTCAAATCTTTCGAAAACCTACGAAACTTTTACAAGCTCTTAAAAATTCCTTGAATGCTTTAAAAATACCCTTATAAATTTATACCCTTTAAAATTTTTAAGGTGCACGGAAATCACTTAGAACTTTTAAGAATATTCTAAAACCTAAAAATTACTCTAAAATATTAAAAGCCTATGGAATACCTTGAAATTATTGCAATTTATTCAAAATTCCTCTGAATCATTTAAAATGCCCTAAAATATTTCAAATCCTTAGAAATATCTTGAAACCATTTACATCCCTTAAAACTTTTTAAAGCTATTGAAACTTCTTGGGAATTTTTAAAAATGCTCTAAAATGTTAAATGAAAAATGATTGAAATTAAAAATGTCCCAAAATCCTTTGAAATTCCTTAGAATTATTGAATCTATTGTAAATTATTTAGGATCTTTTAAAATGAGCTACACTATTTCGATTCCTTACAAATCTTTTGAAATGCTGTAACAATTTTTGAATGTTTTATAAATTGTTTGGAATATTTAGAAATACTCTAAAACCTTTAAGATTCTTAGGAATCCCTTCAAATGATTGAAATTTGTTCGAAATTCCCTTGATTATTTTTAAATGTCCTACGATATTTCAAATCCTCAGAAATCTATTTAAATCCTTTGAAACTTTATGTAGCTCTTGAAAATTCCTTGAAATTCTTAAAAACCCCTTGAAATATCTTTTAAATCCTTTAAAATCTTCTGTAATCGTTTAATATATTTCGAAATTCTGTAAAACCTCATGAAAAATTTGTAAATCCTTTAGAATCACTCAAATACTTGTAAATTATTGGAAAATTCTTTAATCTCTTGAAAATGCCTTGCAATAAGTCAAAATATCTCGAAATATTTTAAATTCTTTAAAATCTTCTGAAACCCTTTGAAATTTTTATAACTATCGGAAAATCTGAATAATTATTTTTAAAAAACCTTTTAAAAGCTCTTTCGAATCCTTGGAATATTTAAAAATATCAAATTTTATTTTTTAAATTCTTTGAAATCTGCAAAATTCTTTTAAAATCCTTTGAAACGTTCTAAAGCTCTTCGGAATCCTTCGAACTTTTAAAAATATCCAAAATATTTTTTTTTAATTATTTGAAATCTTTTCAAATCCGTTGACATATTTTCAATCTCTTGAAAATTTCTTGGAATTTTTTAAAATACCCTAAAATTAAGAAAATGCTTTTTAATCCTTTCAAATTATTGAAATTAATTAAAAGATCCTTGGAATCTTTTAAAATATCATAAAATCTTTAAAATCACTAGTAACACCTTGAAATATTTCAAAGTCTTTCAAATCCTACGAATTCCCTCAATTATTTAAAATAAATTTTTGGAAATCAATTAAAATTTTATAAAATCACGCAAAACTAATGATATTTCCTGAAATTCTGGGAAATTGATTAAAATACCTTGAGAACTTTTAGGATTCGTTCAGTTTATTTAAAATCCTAGCATATCTGAATTTTGCTGTTTTAATTCAAAGTGTCCAAGATAAAAGTTAACCCTGTTAAAAAAAAGAGATGCAGTTTTAATACCTAACCGGAACTATTAAAAAAGTGATAAAAGTTTGTAATGTCAACGCAAAGGTAAAAACGTTTTCACACTTGAAGAAGCTTTTCAACACGTAAGAAGGGACATCAAAAATTGGGTGTCTTCCAACAGGCTTCTACGAGGGGAAACATCATGAATTTTTAACAAAATAGATTAGCTTACATCGAAATAGTAGAATTTTCAACCAAAAAAGTTAATTTTTCATCGAAAAAAACAAATTTTTAACAAAATACATAAATTCTCAACAAAGCAGTTGAATTTTCAACTAAAAAATGTACATGTTTCATAAAAGATACAAGTAGTTAAATCTTCATTTAAAAAAATTTTTTAAACGACTTTGCAATTAAAAAGTGAATATTCTACCTAAAGGCATTTATTATTTAACAAAATAATTACATTTTCTAGTAAAATAAAGAATCTTCAAAAATAACTTTAAAAAAAATTGTGAAATTTTCTAATATGCAGATTAATTTTTAAGCAACATAGATGAATTCTCAACGAAAAATGTAATAGTTGATATTTCATCCAAAACAGATTTGAATTTTAAACAAAAAATAGTTAAAGTCAACAACAAATATGTTGAATTTAATACAAAGTAGATTATTTTTAAACCAAATAATTGAATTGTCAGCTAAAAAAGATCAATTTTCAGCTACAAACATTTCAATTTAAAAAATTAATTTCTTATAAAAAAATTGAATTTAAAAAAAATTAGTGACCCTTTTAACCAAGAAGTTTGAACTGTAAAAGATACATTTTCTTTAAAAAAGTTACATTTTTCCAATACAAGGATAGATATTGCAAGAAAAATTAAATCGTTGAATTTTTGAACTAAGAAATAAATATGTAACCGAAAAACGATTATTTTTCAACAAAACAGGTTAATTTTCAATTCAAAAGGATGCTTTTCAAAAAGTATTTAGCATTTTCAACAAAAACAGTTAATTGTCAACCAAATAGCTTAGTTTCCTAACAAATTAGTTAAATTTTTAACCCCCATAGACTATTTTTCAACAAGACATTTGGTAAATTTTCTACCCAAAACATAAATTTTATACCGAGAAGATTAATTTTCTATAAAATAGATTACATTTTAATAAAAGTTTAAAAGTTTTACCAAAAAGCATACATTTTATATTATTAATTTTTAACCAAGTAGTTGAATTTTTAATTAAAAAAGATAAATTTTCAAATAAAAAGGAAAATTTTTATTACAATAGTTAAGTTTTTAACTGAAAAATATAAATTTATATCAAAAAATGAAATAATTATATTTTAATTAAAAAAATTAATTTTTTACCAATAAAATGGAATATTTCACAAAATAGTTAAGTTCAATTGCCAATCCAAAAGGACGAATTTTCAACACAACAATTGAATTTTCTACCAAAAAATACCACTTTAACAAAACTTTGAAATGTCCTTCAAAGTAGATTTATTTTACACCAAATAATTGAATTTTCAACCGAAAACATGGTTTTTTAAAGAAAAAGATTAGCTTTCTACCGAAAAAGACGAATTTTTAAAAAAATACATGAATTTTTAACAAAGCAGCTGAATTTCCAACTAAAATTAAGAATCGTTAACTGGAATATTTAAATATACACTTAAAACATTAATTTTCAACCAAAAAACGACTTTTTTATAGAATAGTTAAATTTACAACCAAAAAACGAATTTTCAACCAAAGGAATGAATTTTCTACCAAAATAGTTTTAATTTCAATCCAAATAGACTAACCTATAACCTGAATTATTGGTGGATTATTTTGGATTACAAGTCTATTACGTCGGATTACAGTGGATTACTCAAATTACACTGGATTACAAGTGCAATAACCTGAATTTTAGATAAATTATATTGAATTACAAGTGGATTAACCGGGATTCCAAATTAGTTACTTGGATACATCAATTGATTCGAATTATCTGGATTACAATTGGATTAAACTGAATTGCTGGAATAACTTTGGATCACCATTTCGGATAACCGAGCGGTCCATCAGATTGCCAGAGTTGTTTCCCCCTCGGGCTCTTACATTCCTAAATTGTTTTCTCGCCTTCTCTAAAACAACAAACATTTCAATGAAATGTAGCGCGAAATTCAAAATACAATTTCCAACAACGCTTATCCTCGTCAAGATATAGTTTCATATGGGCTTTTCCACCTATCGAAATATTTTCATTTTGTGAAAATAAATCAAAGCACCCCTTAAAAATTAAATTTTCTCACACTGTTTGTTATATGAAAAGAAAAGATTTTCACAAACCTCGGGAAGACGTCGAAAAGCGTTTGGGCGGGAATTGCGTGGGCGATCGAAGCGATGCGCGCGTTACCGCGCAATGGATCGCGCGTCCATCGGTACGAGGGAGTGCAGAGAGACAAGGGCGGAAAATATAAAAATAAAAGCGGGCCGAATCAACGAGTAGAATCGGTCTGCGTT
>JAWWLR010000165.1:23100335-23111510 GCA_035041075.1 Acraspis erinacei | reverse complement strand
CATTCTTCAAAATAGCAGAAAGTTAAATTGTACATCTTTAAAATTGTAGATTTTTGAATCTTAACAATTAAAAAATTTTAATTTCTGTAATTTTGATGATTTACATTTAAAATTTCTTCCATTTGGGACATTTAAAATTAAAAATCTGGATTTTGATTACAAAAATCATTAAAATTTAGGATTTTTTTATACATCTTAAAAACACATAACGTTAAATTGTACATCTATAAACTTGAAGATTTGCAATTCAAACGTATGCAAGTTTTAGATTTGAAAATTACAAATTCTATAATTCTCACGATTTACAGTGAACAATTCTTTAATTTGGAAGATTTAGAATTAAAAACTTCGCTTTTGATTTTCAAAATCATCAAAAATCAAGAACTTTTATTTACACAACTTTTAAATTTAACAATTTTTAATTATAACTCTTGAAAATTGTAAAGCTTTGAAATTTAAATCGTAAAAATTTAAAGAGTTTTTAATTTTGAAGATTTACAATAAACAATTATATAAGTTTTAAGTTTATCATATAAAAATTTAAAAATGTTTATGATTTACATTTGAAATTTCTTCAATTTAGAAGATTTAGAATTAAAAATTTAACTTTAGATTGACAAAATCTTGCAAATTTAGGAATTTTGTTATATATCTTTAAAATTCAAGCACTTTCAATTGTAACTTTTCAATATTGTATAGCTTTGATTTATAAATCTTTAAAATTAAAGAGTTATTAATTTTGAAAATTTAACATTAAAAATGATTCAAGTTTTAAATTTTACAATTAAAGAAGCTAAATATTTAATGTATATATACGCGTATTTTTCTAAATATATGTAGAAAAATATGCAATTTGGAATGCCTTGTTAGGAATGCCTATTAACATTTTTATTTTAAAAAATTCAATTAATTCAATTTTCAAAATTAAAAATGATACAAGTTTTGAGTTTAACATATAAAAATTCTGTAATTTTGATGATTTATATTCGAAAATTTTTTAATTTGGAAAATTTAGAATGGAAAACTTTACTTTGGAATTAGAAAATAATTTAAATTCAGGAATTTTTGTTTATACGTCTTTAAAATTGAAGAGTTTTCAGTTGTAACACTTCAACATTTTATAGCTTTGAATTATAAATCTTTAAGTTTAAAGATTTTTAGTTTTGAAAATTTAACATTAAAAATTATTCAAGGTTAAAATTTTACAATTAAAAAAGCGAAATATTTAATGTATATATGACGTAATTTTGAATGCATTTTTTGGAATGCCTTGTTTTGAATGTCTATTAACATTTTAAAATTTTTAAATTCAATTCATTCACTTTTTAAAATGAAAAATGAAAAATTATTCACTGTTAAGAATTTAAAATGGAAATTTATTGAATCTCATAGATCTGCAATTGGAAATTCTTAAATTCGAAGAGTACAAATAAGACTATATAATCAACTAAAAGTCTACATTTTTTAAATTTCAGAACCAAATGATAGCGTAGCCTTATTTGCACCCATTGAATTGCGAACAGTAAAAATGAGTGTTCATTTATATTTGGAAACACTAAGAATTTGTTAAATATATAAAATATGTTTCCCTATAATAAAAAGGAACCATAGCTATAATTTGTTCCTTTTTTACGGAACATCCCCAATACTGCATCTAATTTTAATTGACGAAAATTTTATATTCAAATTCCAACTAAAGAATTGCCATTTAATTAAAAAAAACATACACTAAAAACAGAATTTTAGGAGATGTCAATCTGGATAAAGTGAACAAATGAATTCAAAGATTATTATGATTAATTTAAAAAAAGACCCACAGGGTCAACTAATATCCCCTTTCCATGTGCCGACATTCATACCTAAAAAATCCGGCTTCTTCTACAGAAATTTTTGTACGCTCATTGCCAAAAAGGGCCATTACTGATTGGCATTTATTCACCGCTATTCTCACCCTTGCAAAAATTTTTATAGTCAATATTTTTTTGCAGGGATATTCCCGTTGAGGCTTTTAACGCTTATTGCTGGATGCACAGCACGTATTTCGTGACTGGCGCGATGCTGGGTGTTTCTGGTATGGATGTTGCATTTCCTGGTGTGGCACCATCTTTTCAGTACAAAAACTACCATAATCATCGACAACAACAAGACGACCGTCAACGTGCAGCAGAAGGAGTAACGAAACATGTCAAATATTATCAATGGGTTCCTTTCGTTCTCGTCTTTCAGGTAACTGTTCATTTCTATTTCCATACATAAAGATAAACTAACACGAAGACGAAGCAAACGTGCAAGTTGCAAATTTCATTTGAAACTATCCTTTTGCGAATTTTAATGTTGAAAAATTGCATTTTTTATCATTATTGTACAATACCGTCCACAGGGTGACTACTCACCTGGAAAACCTGGAAACCTGAAATTCAGACTTACGAAATTTATATGGGAATAAAATCAAATTTGAAATCCTACTTAACGTTCAATAATCAAGTTACCTTGCAGAATTCCTGAAAATAAAAACAAGAATTCTACGACCAAATTTGGATAACCAACATAAAATGTTCCTACTGCAATTTGAAAAAAGATAATAATTTTCCCTAAAAAATAAAAGAAAAAAATTCTTGTTTTTTGACAAAAATAAAACAGAGGAAAGAATAATTAGAAGGCAACCAACCAAATCCCCATTCCTTTTCTTTTTTCTTTCTTTCTTTTTTTTTATTTATCCAAAAATTGAATTTTTTTCTTTTTTTGGCAAATTGTTATCTTTTTTCAAATTGCCATAGGAATATTTGATGTGGGTTGTACAAACTTGGTCGTTAGATTCTTGGTTTTATTTTCAAGAACTCTGGACATAAACCTGGAATTTCCAAGTTTAAATTAGAATTAAAAATTAAATAACAAAATTTCTTTATTTGTAAAAGTATATTTATTACTGGTTCACCTATTTTGCTGAAAATGCGTGTTTTTTTTGGGTTTAAATTAGTGTTTTTAACTGCTAATTCTACGATTTGCTTGATTTTTTCACTCTATTAACTGAAAAATCTTCCTTAGTTGAAATTTTTTTTTTAAATATCAATTATTATATTTTTTGTTGAGAATTCATCTTTTTTATGTGTAAATTTAATTAGTTCGTTGTAAGTTATACTTTTTTTTAATTAATGCTTTTGGTTAAAGATTCAAAATGTTAAATAAAAATGCATATCTTTGGTTGCAAATCTAACTACTTTGTTCTGGGTGTTCTATTTTGTTGAAAATTCGTTTTTTCTTTTTTTTCGATGAAAATTAATTTTTGAAACTGAAAATCTGACTGTTCCAGATGGCTATTTCACCATCTTAGTTGAAAGTTCATCTCTGTGGTTGAACATTCATTTTTTAACAGACAATATACCTACTCAATTCTTACTTGAAAATTTATTTTTCTTATTTGAAAATTCATGAATTTTGTTGAAATTTTTTTATAGAAAATTAATCTTCCTTGCTGAAAAATTGTATTTTTTGTTTGTTAAAAATTAATTGTTAATTAAGGAAACTGAACTATTTTATTGAAAATTCCTTTTTTTTAATTAATTTTTCAAACTGAAAATTTAACTATGGATATTTCATCATTTTAGTTGAAAATTTATCTCTGCCGTTGAACATCAATTTTTTGTAACAGAGAATATACCTATTCAATCCTAGTTTGAAAATTTATTTCTCTTGTTTGCTAATTCGTGTATTTTGTTGAATTTTTTTGTATAGAAAATTAATCTTCTTCGTAGAAAATTTGTACTATTTTTTTTAAATACAATAATTGTAGATAGAAGTGAAAATTCGTTTTGTTTCTGCTGAAAATTAATTTGTCAAAAAGGAAAATTGGACTTTTCCAAATCGATATTCGATCGCTTTAATTGAGAATTCATTTATGTGGTTGAATGTTAATCTTTTAAATAGAAAATACACCTATTCAATTCTTGTTTGCATTTTTTTTATTTGAAAATTCGTATTTTTTTATACAGAATTAATCTTCTTCTTTTAAGATTTTTAGTTTTTGTTTGTTAAAAAATAATTTTTCTTACTGAAAAATTAACTATTCTAGATGAAACTGGACTGATTTCTTGAAAATTTGTTTTTTTGTCGAAAATTAATTTTTCAAACTGAAAATCTAACTATTACAGGTGGCATTTCATCATTTTAGTCGAAAATAATATATAATAATAAAATAATATTTTTGTCTTATTTGAAAAATTGATTTTTTGAATTTAAATTGATTAATCATTTAAATTAAAAATTGATCACTTTGTTAGAAAATTTAACTATCTTTTAAAAAATTTCTTTTTGCTAAACATTATTTTCTTTAACTGAAAATTTTACTATTTCATTTTTGGTTGAAAAGGTATATTTTTTAGTCAATACTTCAAATACATAATAGAACATTGATATTCTTCCGTTGAAAATTCACCTATTTGATTGAAAATGTATGTATTTTATTGAAAATTTGTCTTTTGGTACAAAATTTATCTTTATAGCTGAAAAATAAACTATTTGGTTGAAAATTCATCTATTATTTAATAAAGTTATTTTCACAAATCAAAAAATGATTTAGTATTATCTTTATAAATTTAGATATTTACAAGGAGTGAAAAAAACAATGCGTATAATAAACTCGCAAAAATGCATACGTATTTCAAGTCAATTGTTAAAAAAATCAAAAATATTTTAACAGATGCGTATTATGAAAAATTATACCTGAAAGTATCTTAAGCTACTTGGAGAAAACCTGGAATTGTCAGCGAATTTTTTCCTGGGATTTGAGTATACATCCTGGTCCAGGAGTGTGAGGACCAGCCCTAGTCGAATTTTATGTACAAAAAACGTACAAAAAAACTAAAACCATTTTCACAGGAATCTACTCTCTAATTTAAATCAGTAAAATATAACTGATTTTCAGTCAAATTTTACTATTTGCTGTAGCTAGAATACAGTGATTGATCATTAGTAAAAAATATACTGATTCAATTAGTAAATATTGCTATAGGCACGCGCGCTCACCGAAACTATATTCTGAATAAAATTTTTAGTTTTCCAAGCTAATATTTTTATAGTATTAGTAATGAACTTTAATTTTCTAACTATTATTCTTTATTCAATAATTCAACAAAATTTCCATTCCCTTATCGTAGGCTTTACAGTATTTTCCCTATTCCCCTCTTTTCCCCTTTTTCATATTTTCCCACTTAAATTCGAACTGAATTAATAGAACCCAACAAGAAAATCCATCTACTTTTGTTTGAAAATGATTGAGTTTTTATTGAAAAGTCTGCTACTTTAGTTTTATTTAAAAATTCATCTTTTCTGATTAAATAATTTAGTATCAGGTTAAAATCAAATTATTTTGTTAAAAATTCAACTATTTTTTAAAATTATTTTAAATTTAAAATTGTTATTTTTTGTTTTTGAAATTTAACTGCGTTGAAGATAATTCGTCGTTCCTACTTAAAAATTCAACAATTTGATTTTTTCTTCTTTTTTGACTGCAAAATCTTTCTTGTTCAAAGAGTACCCTCATTTGTTAAAATAAATCTTTTGTGGTTTAAAATACTATTTTGTTGAAAATAAATCTTTTTTGGTTCACGATTCAACTACATTGTTGAAAATTCGTGTTTCGTCTGTTTGAAAATAAAGTTTTTCAATTTGAAATTTAAATATTCCATGTTTGTTTGGAAGTTTATTTTCTTTAGTTGAACATTGGTATTTTTTGGTAGAAAATGAATCTTCTTTGATGAAAATTCATCTATTTGGTTGAAAATGTTATCTATATTTGTTGGAGACTGATCGTTTCATTTGAGAATGTATGACTTTGGCTGAAAATATAAATAATTTGTTCCTTCTCTTTTTAAAAATTCTTTTTTAACTGTAAATTTAACTATTTCATTTTTCGTTGAAAACTTGTATTTTTTTAATTGAAGATACAACTATTTGATTAAAAATTAATCTTTTTTACCTTAACCATTCCACTTTTGGTTAAATATTAATATTATTAGTTGAAAGTTCATGTAATCCAAAGATCATTCGTATTTTTTGCTTGAAAATTTTACAATTATGTAAAAAAGTCATAGAAAATTAAACTGTTTTCTTGAAAATACATTTTCTGTTATTAAAAATGTGCAATTGTAGTTGAAAGTTTATAATTTCAGTTGAGAATTCATGTCTCTTTGGTTAAAAGTTGATCTATTTTATTGGAAGCATTTCATTTTTGTAGAAATTATCTTTTATTTAATTATTATATTTTTGGTTCAAAATTCATATTTTTGTTAAAAAATTCAACTATTTGGTTTAAAGTTGACGCTATTATTGATAATTTGTTACAAATTAATTTTTGTATGGAGATTCCTCATTTTACTTGATAATTCATCTATGTAGAAGAAGATTTTTAATATGAAAATTATATCATTTTCAGCAATTTTAAGCTAGAAACGTTAATTTATACATCAAAATTGGTTTGAAATCATTTAAAAATTTGTTAAGAAAAATTATTTTAAAACTTTTCAGGAAACTAAAGAAAAATATAATTTTTATTAGCTTTTCTAGGAGTTTTGAATAATTGTTTAATTGTTTTGTATCAGTCAAACCTTTTAAATATTCTCTTAAAAGTTATGGCTATTGAAAACAATAATTAAAATAATTTTCACTGAATGTTGCCGGTTTTATTTTTGATTTTTAATATGTTCGATAGCATTTTAAAGACAATTACTCTTAATTCGATACGCAACTGAAGTTAGGTATGTTTCTAACAATTCATATAATTAATGAAAATTTATCGCTTTTATTATTAATGCAAACGCGAGGAGACTGATATTATTTTGAAAAAAAACAAATATTTTTTATTTAAAATAACTTTTGATAGATGTGGCTATGAAGGTAAAATTTTAATCTAAAAAAAACTGTTGCATCACCGAATTTTCTGCTAGATCTGTGATTTATTGTAATAAAAAAATGTTTCCAAAAAATAAATCCTCATTTTTTCTGCACGCGCCTTGTACAATTTCGTTCATCACTTTTCTCGTATGAACTCTCAGATCCCTGACTAGAATAGAATGAGTCACGCTTTCCCCATAAGGGATATAGCTTAATAGTATAATAAAATGAATAATAAAAAGAAAACAATTTGGTAGGTACTAATAAGGTTGTGCCATCATTTGGTTCTGAAATCAGGAAATGAAAGTCCTCGTCTTTTTAATATCAGAACCAAATAATCGCATAGTTTTATTTGCAACCCACGAATTAAAGAATTTCCAATTGGAAACATTTATCAAATTGAATAAATTTCAATTATAAATCTTAAAAACTGAATTATTTTTTATTTAAAAAAAATAATTAATTACATTTTGAAAATTAAAAATGTAAACGACATTTTAACAGAGCATTTAAAATTCTATTCTACTTCTATATTTTACAAATTCGAAAATTTTCAATTGTATCTTCTCAAAATTGCAATTGGTATCGAAGAATAAATCTTCGAAATTGGAGAGTTTTAATTTTCCAAAGTTAATATTTAAATTGATACAAATTTTGTGTTTTACAATTGAATTAAAGATTCTGCATTTTTGATGATTTAAATTTGAAATTTTATCAATTTCTAAGATTAAGAATTGAAAACTTGACTTCTGATTTTCAAAATCATATAAATTTAATTTTTTGTATTTATACATTTTTAGAATTGAGGAGTTTTTAATTGTTAGTCTTCAAAATTCTAGAACTTTGAATTGTAAATCTTTGAAGTTTAAGATTTGGCATATTTTGAAAATTTGCAATTAAAAATCATGCAAGTTTTAAATTTTACAATTAAAAATGCTTTAATTTTTATGATTTTTTATAGGATTTTTTCAATTTGGAGCATATAGAATTAAAAACTTGTCAGTTGATCTTGAAAATTATCAAAATTTAATAATTTTTATTTATATATCGTCAAAATTGAAGAGCTGTTAATTGTATAACTTTACAACTTAAGGATTTAAAATTTTTAATGATTAAAATTTATTTTATTTTATCAATTTACAATTAACATTCACATCATATTTTACAATTGAATTAAACATTTTGTACTTTTCATGATATTCGAAATTCTTTCAATTTTTATGATTTAAAATAAAAAACTTGAATTTTTATCATTAAATTTATCCAAATTTAATAATGTTTATTTGTACTACTTAAAAATTGAAACGTTTCAAACTATAGCTATTCAAAACTGTAAAGCTTTAAATTGTAAATCTTTCAAATTCAAGAGTTTTTATTTTTTTAAATTTACAACTGAAATTTACAGATGTTTCAAGATTTAGAATTGAATTAAAAATTCATTAATTTTGATGATTTGCATTCGAAATTTCTTCATTTTCACTAAATATTCAAGAAATACTGAAAATGTCAGAAAAATCCACAACTTCGGGTATACAAATACCCGAAGAGAAGAAATTAATAATCCATAATAAATTGTTTAGGCATTTATGTTGGTTCAATTGCATTAATTATTAACTTACAAAGTATAAAGTGGACAAAAAGTTAAAAATTCCAGATAAAGACACAACTCTAGCAATATAATAGAAGGAGATTGTTATAAGCAATAATAATTTAATTACAAAATTCTTTTTGTTAAATTGTATTAATTTCTACCTCGCTCTAAGTGAAAAGTGGACAAAAAGTTCAATATTTCAGAAAAACTGGCAACTTTCTAGAATTATTTAAAGATAATATTAATTAAAGTAATAATAAATTGTTTGAACAATTATTAATGTTAAGTTTAATTAATTATTGCCTCAATCTAACGGAAAAGTTGAAAAATTCGGAAAAACCCGCAACTTTCTAACTCTATTCTAAGAGGAAATTGTTAAAAACGATAATAAATTATTTAAAAAATTTATGTGAACATCTAATTATCAGTAGAACGTAGTATTTCATGTATTAAAAACAATTTGTATTTAAAAAACTGCAAAAAAATTATAATTAGTGTCTAAAACTCGCTAAACATATAATTTTTCACTTATGGGTTCTTTTTTGGGGTCCTATAAAACAGACTTATGGGCGTGATATTTAAAAAGTAATAATTAATTTTTATTCTGCATCTGATTGTGAAAAGAAATGTTAAGTTTCAACTCGATTCACTTAATATTGACGATTTTGAATAAAATTTACAAAAACATATTTTTCTTATAGGAAATACGTGTTAAGCTTCATGGGGTTTGCGAAAGCTCTAAATATTATTTTTATTTAAAGAAGAAGAAAGAAATAATTCGAACAAATTTACGAACGATATGCATGGAAATTCGAAAAAAGTCAAGTGATTGATTCAAATTTAGTTTTAACTGATTTAAGCAATGCGGATTCAATCATTGACAGATCACTCTAAAGTGACTTTTTATATCAGTCAACTTGACTCAATGCATGAATCTGTCAATTTAAATTATCCGATCTCTTGCAATTCGCATATAAAAAAGATAAATTTTCGAACACAAATGGCTTTGTTAAATTTTTTATTTAAAAAATTTATTTTCAATAAAAAAACAAATGTTTAATAAAATAATTCAATGTTCAACAGACAAGTTGAAGTTTCAACTAAAAACAAAGATTAATTTTGAATAACAAAAAATCGAATTTTTTAATCAAATAATTTAATTTCTAACTAAAAAACGTAAATTTTTATCCAAAAAGATAGATTTTCAACTGCAGTGATGAATCTGCAAAAAAATTGTAACAATAAATTGTTTAACTAAAAAAACAAACGTTTAATAAAATAATTCAATGTTCAACTAAAAAGGTAAATTTTCAACAAAATACATAAACCATTACCACATAGTTGAATTTGCAATGTAAAATAATCAATTTTGTACCAAAAATGGAATACTTAAAGTTGGAGTTCAAAAAATTATTTTTAAGGAAAAATGGAAACTCAATAAAATAAATACATTTTCATCCAAAGAGATGCATTTTCATCTAAAATGATGAATCTTTAACAAATAAAAAAAGAGTTTTTAATAAAGTATTTATTCTTCAAATAGTAAAGACAATTTTTACAAATTCCTTGAATTTTTAACTAAAAAAGTTCAATTTTAAACAAAATAAAAAATGTTAGTTTTAAAACAAAAACAGTTGATATTTTATTAACAAAAGACTAATTTTCAAGAAATTAGTTGAATCCTCAACTAAATAGTTAAAGTTTTAACTGAAAAAGATCAATTTACAAAAAAAATGATACAATATAAATTTCACTTAAAAAAATTAATTTTCAATTAAAAAAAAGGAATGTTTGAAAAAATGATAAAATTGTCAACCAAAACCGTTTAACCAGAACATACATTTTCAAAGAATGACATTTTTTAAACTGCCATAAAAATAACTCATTTTGCAATTCAAAATAGAAAATTTAGATTCTCAGTTAAAAACATTTATTTTCAAACAGAAAAAACGAATTTTAAACTAAAATTATGAATCTTCAAAAAAATGAATTTATACAAAGTAGTTCAAATTTTCAACTAAGTAGTTGAATTTTCAACCAAATACGACGAATTCTCAATCAAAAATGACATATTTATTTCAATAAAAAAAGATTTGACTTTTAATTTAAAAACAGTTGAATTTATTCAAAAAAGACGAAGTTCTAACAAAATAGTTGAAAATTTATTGAAAAAACATATTAATTATAAATCTTTGTATTTGCAACCTAAGAAGATACAATTTTCACCAAATGGGACGAATTTTCTATAAAATAGTTTAATGTTTTACCCTGAAAATTTTAATTTTCTACAAAAAGTTAAATTTCGACCTGAAAGATGCATTCTCAACTAAAATAATAAATCTTCAACAAAAACAAAACATAAATTTTTAACTAAGTAGTTGAATTCTCAATAAAAAAAAGTGAATTCAAGACGAAAAACGTTATTGTTGATATTGCTAGGAAAAATATTAAAAAATTTAATCAGACCGTCGAATTTATTAAAAAAAGACGAATTTTCCACAAAAAAGCTTAATTTTTAACCAAATAGGTTCATTTTTAACCGAAAAAAATAAAAATCCACCAAAACAGGTCAATTTTGAAACATCTGTTAGAAATTTCAAAATTTTCCTAAATTGACACTTTTCTCTTGAAATTCGATACAGTCGTGTTTTTTTAAGAACAGAACTAATTACAAAATTAAATAATTATTTTGTTTG
>JAWWLR010000165.1:23060134-23092511 GCA_035041075.1 Acraspis erinacei | reverse complement strand
ACATTCAAATCATGAAAATCGCCAATTTCTTGAATTTCTTTGTAATGCAGATCAAAATAGAAAAAGAAGACTTTTTTAACATGAAATACTATAATATAATTATAATATTAACATTAATATTACATATAATAGTATTAATATTAATATTCTACAGCTGAAAAAAAACATAACCTCAAAATCGAAACCTGGAAATGTTCAAATCTCAATTTCTTCATTTCATTTCAAAGCGGAACGAGATACCATATAAATAGAACCGCCGAAGTTTTCCGACCGGCAGTCGTGTACCTTCGAGTTTTCAGATGGAGAAGTGGAGAAATTGTTGCGCGCGCAACCCAGTGTATCATCCACTACTCTTTTCACACGGACATAGGCCTGTCCTAGTATTGGACTCCAGCCCGTTTCAAATCTGGGATCACTGGTGCAGACGACAGAGACCGTCTGCGGCTCGCGCAGCCGCACACGTTGACTAATACAGGCGGGGTTTTCAAAATTACAAAATGCTAAATTAATAAAAACAGGTCATTTATTGTTGTTTCACTTGAAAATGTTACTACTATCGGCGAGAAAATGATAGGCATCTACCTTTGAAGCTTAACAACTCAGCAAAAAAAATGGTAGCGCAATAAAAAACAGTCATATAAAAGCTAAAAGTGTTCTACATAAATGAGGTTAAGGATGTTGATGTTCGAAATTTTTTGTGCTTTGCAGACTGAAAAATGTAAAAAAAGTCAGGATTTTCGGGTAAATTTACGAACAGTCGAGTTTGGAGCATTATTTCTTATACAAGGGGCAATGGGCAAGATTTCAAAAAATTCATGAGTATGAGGAAAACTGTTGAAAATAAACTGCAGTTGAGAAATTTGAGAAATAATAAAAATGGTTGCTTAAAAGTACAAAAAGGTAGAACTATATTAACTTCAGTTGGACAACAAGTGCGTCACTGAAAAAAATGGTATAGCTGTTGCAGCTAGAAACATATTGCTGGGGAGATATAGCTGAACTTGCAATAAAGTTTAGGTAGAGCTGCAAACTAGATAGCTAATATATATAAACCGTCTGTCTCCTGCAGACAGAAAATTTGGGAGATAATTCTATCCTCATTTGCTAAACATTCTAGCAGTCATGATCAAACAGCATATTTCCTATAATTAGTTTGCTCGTACAGCTAATTCGTTTAGACCCAGCAGCTATATCGCTCCAGACAGAAAATTTAGATTCTGTGGCTATAAGCGTACTACAATATTAAAAACTTATATTTGCGAGTAAACATTAACTAAAAGTAATTTTTGATTCATTTATATATAAAAATATTTATTATCTATTAAAAATTCTAACCTAAAATTATTGTGACATTAGTTTTATTCCTATAAATTGAAATAAACTTTTTAAATTACTGCCTTGCATTAGTTCGCGCAACACTAACGCCCGGCCTTTCCGTAAATGCCAGAAGCTCGTGCCTCGTGTCTTGTTGTGAGGATTAAAAAGGTAAAAAATGAATAATGTAAATAGTGAAGCCACGAGAATAGTGGAACCGATCATAGAAATTAAGGACATTTTAATAAGCTGGAACCTCGAAACTTATTTCGAAGCTTTAAAAGGTAAGTGATTATTCCGTTATCAGTGAGATTATAACTGCACATTTTTTTTACATTACATTTTGAGTTGGAATAATATCGATATATTATAATGGAATGGATATAATTAAAACCTCCAATTCGCTGCTCTGAATGAACCCTCGTTCAGGACGCAATAGAAATAGAAAAATAGAATTTTCGCGTAAAAACCGGAAGTTTTATATAGGATCAGAAACTGTATTCTCCTATTGCAAAATCTACTTTTTTCTGCTTATCTTCTTTTTATTGTTTAACCGAGGATTAGGCAGAGGAGAATTAGATAGCTTCAAGTATCGTACATTAGTCATGCAAGCATAAGCCACTTAAGTCCGAATAGTTGTTACCAAATTTTTAGGATTTGGTTGGTTATGTACATGCAAATTTAGTTAAATATATTTTTATACTTTCTCAATAGTTTAAAAAAATCTTCGAATGCGTTTGTTGAAAATAAAGGAGTTTACAATTTACACAAATAAGATTGTATTAAGGGAAAACTCAGTAAAAATATTTTCGTTTTTAAATTTAAACATACTTTACAAATATGTTTCTTGATCTCTCAAGTTTCTCTTTAATTTTGTGTGTGAAATATTGAGAAAAAATAAATCAGGTGGTTTTTTAAAGTCCCATTAAAAAAGTCATGGTCCCAATTTCAAAAATTGTTGACAACGACTCATATGATACTCATAATATTTTTTGATGACTACTTAATTTCTTGCAATGTTAATTATATAAGATTTAAAATTTTGCTCATAAAGTATTTTTCATGAAAAAAGTCTGATTTAAAAAAAGTTTTTCTATGATTTTAGAAACCAAAATAATAGTCATTATGATACTATTTCTAATAAAAAAATTTTAATGTAAAAATTTAAAACTTACCAACTAAATTTATTTTAACAATGTCTTTCAATTGCATTTTTTATGGTGCCGTATGTTTTCGGGGAAAACATTCTGTACAACCCTGCTGTTTCCAATTTCGAAAATAAACTTTACTATGTCTGTAATTGTTCTAATTACTTTTTTAAAGTAAGATTTTTAAAACCACGTAATTATATTTTAAGATTATTTACTTAGTTTGAAAATTGGAAACAGCAGAGTTGTAGAGAATATTTTCCCTTAAAAATTAATAGGAGGGTGGTCAAAAATTGGCGAAAATTGGGCCTCGTGGTTTTTGGAAACCCCTTATAAACATTTTACAAAGTTGCTGCAAACAAGTTAGAAAAATTCGAACGCTAGTATGAAAATACTAATAAAAGTCGAATAAATATTTACCTTAAATGATGATTTTTGTAGAGAATTAATTTAAAAATTATCTTAGGGATATTATCAGATGTTGATTATGTTACATTTTATTAAAATTTTAAATAAGCATTAAAATAAAAAATGTTAACTCATACAATTGAAAATTAAGAAATTCTTGGCAATTAGATGGCGTTACACTTGTGATCGCAGAACTGTAGTTTCGAATAATATTTATCACTTTAGTATGCTATTAGGGATAATATTAGCAGTTGTAAATAAATAACTTTTTTCTTTCCGAAATTCAACTATTTCCTAAATACATTTTCCTAAAAAACCATCTTAATTCAGATATGAGCCATGGAAGGACCGTGCCACCCGCGAAATGAAACTTACACCCCTACTCTGAGGGGTGATTACTCTGAAATTATGACCCGCAGAGGTAAAATTCATACCAGAATTCGTATTGTAAATTATAAGCTCTATATTTTGAAAAAAAATCATTTGTTCTCGATGCACCCTTTCCAAGATAAACGTCAAAAACCAGCTTTTGGGGTTTTTTTGCTCGATTTAAAAATGGTTTCACCCTTCATTTCAAGTCTAACTTATTTTATGTTATCTATCAATGCCTTAAGGAATATGTATGTCAAGTATTAATCATTTATTTTGAGTTTAAAAAAATTTGTTATAAATGCAAAAAAAAATTGGCCGCCATTTTGAATTTTTGCACCCCTAAATTTATAATTAGCAACCCCCAGATACATAAATAAACTATTTTCGTGGCTCTAGGACTGCATTTGTTCAAGTTATTTAACTTTAAAAATTATTTTACGGAAATCTTTGTTTAAACAAATAAATAACAATGAGCGGCAAGATTTTTTTGTTTAACGTCTAACGTGACTCCTGTAATGAGCCTAACAAAAAGGAGCCTTTGTTCCTTATATTTGATCACATAGGGACTTTGAAGCCTGAGAATGCTTCAGAAACAATTTTCAAGAAAAATTAAAATCATTCTTAGAGCCGATTCTTATTTTTGCTTTTTTAATGTCAATTTTTTAAGTAATTTTGAAAAAAAGAATTTATTTTTGAAATAATTTATGTTTAAAGTACAAAAATGAGATTTATTATTCTTTTTAATATAATTTAATTAAAACCCAATTTTTCACTTATAAGGGTTTATAGGACCCTATAAAACTGACTTATGGGGGTGATATTATTTAAATAATTAGTTATTTGTATTTTGTAGCTAATTGCAAAAAGAAATTTTGAGTTTTATCTCGATTCACGTAATATTGACAATTCTGAATAAAAATATTTTTTTCTAATGTAAAATACATGTTAAACTTCATGGGACTTGCGGATTCTTTAACTATCAATTTTTATTGTGAAAAACGCATTTTTTGTGTGGAGGCGAACAAATTTAGTGAATATATGCATGAAAATTCGAAGAAACAATTTTTGAACCACCCTTGTGAGCAGACGTTCTAATTTATCAGGATACTACTCAATTATTTAAATCAAAATGTTGACCTCGAAAATGTTATTTATATAATTTATAAATTTGCGAAATGAATATACAATTTTATTCTGTTTTTTTTCTTCAACATTCAGTAATTTTATAAGGAACAAAAAAAGTAAATAATTTTGGCTAAAAATTCAACTGCTTGGTTGAGAACTATGTGTTGAAAATTCATCTTCTTTGGTTAAATTTAACTGTTTTTGGGTTTATTAAAAATATTTCTTTTTCAAAATAACAACTATTACATTTTTTTTTAATTGAACTACTTAGTTAAAAATGAACTACTTAAAAAAAATTCCTTTCTGTGGTTTATGATTCATCATTTTCATTCAAAAATGTTTCTGTTCTTTAGTTGAAAATTAATATATTTTCTGGAAAATTAATTTCTTTTTTTCACAGATTTAAGCATTTTGTTCAAAATTCGTTTTTTTATCAAACAAAATTTCTAACTAATAATATAACTATTTCATTTTTGGTTGAAAATTGATCTTTTTTAGCTAAAAATGCATGTACTTTGATGAAGATTCGTTCTTTTTTGTAGAAAATTAATATTATTCAGAGACGAAAATTCAATTATTTGGTTCAAAATTATTATTTTTATTAAAGTTCCATCATTATAGTGAAAAACTCATGTACGGTAAAGTTTCTGACCAATAAATTCGCACCAGATAAATTTCAAAATATAGTTTGACAATCGATAAAATTTTGTTTTCCCTAGGAAGTTTATTGTCATACGAAAATTCAATTGTTTGGTTCAAAATTAATTTCTTGCATTAAAAATTCATCATTCTAGTTGCAAATTTATTTCTTTGGTTAAAAATTCAAATATTTCGTTGCAAATTCTTTTTTCATGTTGGAAATTAATTTTTTTAATTGTAAATTTAACTGCTATGTTTTTGCTTAAAATGTTATTCATTTTAGTTTCAAATTCAACCACTTGGTTCAAAATTCATGCCTTTTGTTGAAAAATCTATATTTTGGTAGAAAATTAATCTTTCTTGTTGAAAATTCATCTTTGCAGTCGAAAATTAAACTATTTGGTTCAAAATTTATTTTATATTGAAGATTTACCATTATTGTTAAAAACTAATTTCTTTGGTTAAAAATTTAATTGTTTTGATTACAATTCTTTGTCTCTTGTCGATGAAAAACAAAATGTTGAAGACAAATAGTAGAAACGCATAAGAGCGTCTATGAATTAGATTTTTTAATGTTTATCATTTTCTTTTTTCCATACAAAGAATCAAAGATCGAAAATGAGGCATTTTTTAATTATTATTTTTTATCTTTAAATAAATAACTTAATTAATAGTTATATGTGTACTTGAGTGTACTATATGTATGTGTACATATGAGTGTACTATATGTACTATAATAATAGTTAGTAACAAATTATATTAACAAAATATCAACATCGTGGAAATTTTGCTTGCAAAGTATATTTTCAAACTAAAATTCCTTGATTTTGTCGACACAATCATATTTGATGAAGATTTGGTGTCCGGTATAATTTGTTTATTTTTTAAACAAACACATAGTTTAGGCAATTATTGGCCAAAAGTAAAAGTTTTTCTTTCTCAGTACCTTTATTAGATTATATTTGGATATCATAAGGATTGGTCGTGCGATATTATTTGTTTATTTGATAAACAAATGAATAGTTTGCTCATTCATAGAAAGAAAGTTATCCTTTTTCTCACTAATCCTCTTAACATTACATAAGTTTTGATGCTAAGTAATGAAGAATTCTCTATCGATATTATTTATTTATTTTATAAACAAATTTTATAAACAAAAGCATAGTTTAGTCGTTTATAGAGAGAAGGTAATCGTTTTTCTCCCTGATCGTTTTCAAAGTACAAAAGTAGTGATTTTTAGTGACGAAAAATTCTCCATTGATATTAATTGTTTATTTTCTGAACAAATGTTATAAACTAATGCATACCTTGACCATTTATAGATAGAAAGTAACCATTTTTATTTTTAATCGTCTTTAAATTATATAAGTGGTAATACTTAGTCATAAAGATTGGTCTTCGATATTATTTGTTTATTTGATAAGCAAATGCATATTTTGATCATTTATAGAGAGAAAGTAATTTTTTTCTTATCCCCTTAAAATTAAATTAGTAATGATGTATAGTGATGAGTATTTTTCATTCGATATTATTTGTTTATTTTATAAATAAATTTGATAAACAAATGCATAGTTTGTCCACTTACAGTGAGAAAGTAATCATTTTTCTTTCTGATCGACTTCAAATTATATAAGTGATAATGCTTAGTGGTGAAAACGAGGGTGAAAACTTCCCGTTCAGTATTATTTGTTTATTTTATAAGTAAATTTTATAAATAAATGCATAGTTTGGTCATTTAGAGACATGAAGTAAATTTTTTCTCTCTAATCGTCGTCAAATTACATGAGTTGTGATGTTTAGGGACGAGGATTTGTCATTTGATGTCATTTGTTTATTTTATAAACAAATGCATAGTTTAGTCATTTGTAGAAAGAAAGTCATCTTTTATTATTATTAGCGCATTCCAATGATATCACTGGAGATATTTTGTGATGTTCTAGAAGAATTAGCTTCTAAGTTTCCTATAAATGGACAAACCATGCATTTGTTTATACATTCTTAAAATAAAATAAACAAATAATATCGATCGACAATTCTTCGTCACTAAACATTAGTACTTATGTAATTTGAAGAAGATTAGAGAGAAAAATAATTACTTCCTTTCTATAAATGACCAATCTACGCATTTGTTTATAAAATAAACAAATTATACCAGCCAAAAAATTTTCATGATCAAATATAATCGTGTTGATACAAATCGATATTCATAGAGAATGGGATTAATTGAGTTATTTACTTCAAGATAAGAAGAAATCATTAAAAAATGTCTCATTTTCGCTCTTTGTTTATTTATATAAAAAATAGTGAAGTTAAAAATTTAATCCATAGCCCCTCTCTAACAACTATTTCTGATCATTTCTAATTTTTGTTGTTGAAAATCGGTTCAGAATTGTTGTTTCCACTCCCTCTAGACGTTAATAAAGCATCAAAAGCCTTCGGTTTGCTGGAAATATGCCTTCTTATCAATACCGACAGAGAACTTCTTTGCCCGTAGCGACAGAAATTTGTTTGTTCGTTTCGGCAGGAAACCTTTTTGCCGGTACCGGTTATCTATCCACCCCGAATTTTTTATAAAGTAGATAAATTTTTAGCCAAGTAGTTGAATTGTCAGTTTTGCAACTGGAATAGTTGAATTCTCTGTTAAAAAATACATTTGCAATAAAAAAACGATTTTTCAACTAAATAGTTAAGTTTTTAACCAAAAATATGAATTTAAAAGAAAATGATGCAACTTTAACCAAACAATACAATAAAAAATGGAGTATTTACATCTTCTGTTAAAAGAATTATTTACCAACCAGAAAAAATAAATTTTCAACAAAATAATTATATTTTTTCACCAAAATGGTTCAATCTTCAACCAGAAACATGGATTTTTAAGCAAGAAGATTAATTTTCTACAAAAAAGACGAAGTTTCAAAAAACTACATGAATTTTTAGGCTGACAATTGTATTTTTATCAACATAGTTCAGGTTTTAATAAAAAAGTTGAATTTTCAAGAAAGAATATGTGTAGTTAACATTTTTAACAATACATAGTTACATTTTTAATCGAAAAAATTAATTTTCGGGAAGAATATACTTGAGTTTTCAAGCCAAAAGGTCAAATTCCTAACAAAACAGTTGAATTTTCAAACATAAAATAACTTCTTAAGAAAAGTTTTAAATTTCCTAAACAGTAGATTATTTTTCACCGAATAGTTGAATTTTCATTAAAATAGTGGTAACTATTTGGATTAACTATGTTAATTACTCTGAATTATCTATATTACAAGCGGATTAAGACGGATTACAACGTATTACTCCAGATTACACTAGACTCCTCCGAATTACAGTAGATTACTCTGAATTACACTGTATTACGCCGGATTGAACTAAATTAATCTGGTTTACACTGAAATACACTATATTACTCTGGATTACACTTTATTACTTCAGATTATTCTCTAGTATGCCAGGATATGTGGAATTACTCCATATTACACTGGATTACTTCGGATTAAACTCGACTACACTCAATAACACTTTAATACACATGATTACACTAGATTACCTCAGATTACACTGATTTATGCCGAATACACCTAATACTATGCAGCACACTGAATTATCGTGGATTATACTGTATAAATCCAGGTTTCACTGGATAACTCCGGGTTACACGAAAATACTCCGGATGACACAGGATTATGCCGAATACACTGAATTACTGTGCACTATAATGAATTACTCTTGATTACACTGTATTACTCCAGGTTAGACTGGGTTACTCCTGATTACACTGGATTACTCCAGATTACACTGAATTACACCAGATTACACTGAATTACTCTGGATTACACTGTATTACACTCGATCACACTCAAGTACACACTTATACACATGATTACTCTGGATTACTGTATATTACCCAGGGTTACACTGGATTATGGCAAATATATCGAAATACTATTCATTAACCTGAATTACTCCATATTACACTGTATTAAACTGGATTACACTGTATTACTCCAGAATACACTGCATTACTCCGGGCGACAGTGTATTGCATTCGATCAAACTCAATTGCGCTCGACTACACTAAATATTAAAAAAAAGGAAAATTTCTACGAAAAAATCTGCAGCATTTAAAAACACCTAAAATTTTTCTTCTAGTCAGCTTTTAATGAGACTGGTTTTTTCCGTTTTATGTATCGAAAGTATTATGAATAAATCAAAAATTCTAATGTTAAGCTGAAGGATGTGAGACGCTGAACAAATTTTTGAGGAGGAATTGTAACTATACAGTTTAAAAAAATTGTCTTCTGTCCATTTCTGGATAGAACTTGTGATTTTGCTTTAATTTATCATGAATATTATGAAAAAATCGAAAAGTCGAATTTTGAGTAAAATAACGCGAAATACGGGAAAGACATTCAAGGGGAAATTTCAACTTTTAAAAAGTCATGTAAAATTTCCTTTAATTGCTTTTCGGTAGGTTTTATCATATTGGTTCTATTTATTATCGAAAATATTATAAAATAAAGTTTTGAGCCGGACAACGTGTTAGATACGGGAAATTGTCTTAAGTAGATTTTTTTGTTTAAAAGTTCATTCTTTCTAACTGATACATTTTTGGTTGAAAATTTATCTTTTTTAAATTAAAATTTAACTACTCAGGAGAAAATTCATGTATTTTTTAAAATTCGTTTTTCGAATTAAACTTTAGTTGAAAATTAAACTATTTGGCTAAAAATGATATTTTTGTAGAAAATTCATATTTTAGGATTTAAAATAATAAGTAAATCTTTCTTGCTGGAAAATTCAACTTTATTATTAACAAGTTATCTTTTTTGGTTGAAAATCCAACTTTTTGTTGAAAATTCATTTTTTGGATAAAAAATCGCCCGTTTGGTTTGAAAGTTCATTATTTTAAATTGAAAAGCCTATTATTATATTTTTGATTAAAAATTCATCTCTTTTATTTGAATATTCAATTAATGACTTGAAAATTAAACCTTTTCTCTAAAAATAATTTTTTTAGATTGAAGGTTTACTTTTTGGTTTTAAATGTAACCTTTTTGTTGAAAATTAATCTATCCGTTAAAATTTGGCCTTTTTTGGAAGAAAATTAATCTTCTTGTTTGAAAATTCATCATTTGTGTTGAAAATTCAACTGCTTACTTGCAAATTTAGTGATGTATGTCCGTTAGTGATGTATGTGCCTTGTTAAAAATTAGTTTTTCTTTTGTAAAGAATTAATCTTCTTGCTTGCATATTCATTTTTCTAAATTAAAAAATATATTTATTTGTAAATTTTAATATTTTTTCGAACATTCGCTATTGGGTTGAAATTTTATTTTTTTAATTGAAAATTTAACTATTTCATTTTTGACTAAAAATTTATCTCTTTTAGTTGAAAATTGAACGATTTGTTTAAAAATTCATCTATTTGTTGAAGATTCGTCTTTTTTGTAGTCAATTCAAATATTTGCTCAAAAAATAATTGTTTTGTAAAAAATTCATATTTTCGGATAAAAAATTCGGCTATTTAAGAAAATTCGTCTTGTTCGCTTCAAAATTCATCAATTTACTTCAAAGATTTTCTCTTTCTTGGCTGAAAAATCTTTCTTGATGGAAAATATATCTGTTTCTTCAAAAAGCCACCTTTTTTCCTGGAATTTCATTTTCTTTTTTAAGTCTATTATTATATTATTGGTTCAAAATTCATGTCTTTTAGTTAAATATTTAGTTATATAATTGAAAATTTAACTATGTTCTCAATTCGTTTTCTTAACTATTTATTTTCTATCTAGATAAAAATTAAACTATTTGGTTGAAAATAATGTATTTCTTGGATAGATGTCTTTTTTGGTAGAAAATTAATCTTCTTGGTTGAAAATTTCTTATTTAGATTGGAAATTCAACTATTTGTTTAGAAATTAACTTTTTGCTGAAAATTCATATTTATTGCTTAAAATTTTAACTTTCCTGTAGAAGATTCACCTTGTTGACTAAAAAATTACATAATCTAGTTGAATTTTTGTTTCATGACTGAAAAATCTTTCTTGCTGAAAAATTCAACTCTTTTATTAAAAGTTAATCTTTGGAGGTTAAAAGGTCAACTTTCTGGTTAAAAATTCAGCTTGTTTGGTAGAAAATCTAACATTTTGATTGCAGAGGCACCCGTTTGGTTAAAAATGCATGATGTTTCGTATTTTGACATGAAATCTTAAGAATGTGGTACCTAAATTAATTTTATTTAAAAGAATTTATTTCCCTATTCTCCCATAAGAAAACATTTTAAAATTCTTATAATACTTCATCAGTGTTATGAAAGAAATCTTGATTTGTTAGAAAGTTCATTATGGAAAAGCATGAAAATATCTGCGACAAAAATGAATCAAGTTGACTTGATTGGTAGCCCAACGTCAAAACAATGGTCCTCACGTGCTCACTCTTTTTTTTAGAGGGAATGTCAGAGACGTGATTTTATTTTATTTCGTAAGATTGCCGAGTGAAGACATTCATTTTCTATTGTATATTCTTTATCTTTGCTTCGTATTTCATCAGAAATACGTTTTCTGTACCATTTACGTCAAAAGAAAACAACAGAAAAATTAAGTGACAACTCAAGTTTCAACTTTGAGGGAAGAGTTTCGAAAGTTTTATTTTTAATTTGATTTTATGTCTGAAACAACAGATAAACCAATTCCGAAGGCTTTCCAAGAAAAGCTGTTTAAACAAATTTAATTTTTTTGTTCTCTATATTTCCTCCAGACAAAGATGTATTCGAGATCGTAAAAGCTTTTTGGCAAAATGTAGAATTTTTGTGAACACAAAGAATCCTATTTCAATTAAATTAATGAAATCCAATTTGTTTAGTTTAAAAATATTTCAGGGATGCAAGAAAAAAATGGTAGATTCTCTGACATTTGAATATTTTAGGTAAATTAATAATACTCATCGTTCTTACCATTTGTCTGAACCAAGCTGACTGTTACTACTGACAAGATTGAGGCCACGAGCTTTTCATACATTTAAATAATCTTCAGGATTAATGGGTTTTATCTTGGTTTTAAATAACATAAACACTAATCGAAATGATACAAGAGCAATAAAAAGAGATGGAATACAATTATTTTCCATCCGTTTTAATTCATTCAAGCACGGATTGATTTCTAAATTATTTCCTGCTTCATCTTCAAACGAAAACACACTCCGAAAAATATTTTTCTTGATTTTAGGAAACATTTTTTTAAACTAAATTTTTTCATTCAATCAATCCATTTAAAATTAAATAAATATTTTCATTGAAAATAAAAAAAAACATTTCTTTGAACCAAAGAAATTTTTTAGAATAAAAAAAATTCCTTGAATCAAAAGAAAGTTCTTTGATTGAGAGTTGATAAATACTTTTTTTTAATTCAAAGATATTTTCTTTTGAAGCAGTTAATCTTTTTTCTTATTGTGCATATTTTGTATGTAATTTATATTGATACTAGCCATTTTATAAGCACAGCCTTTAATTGCCAAATTCTGCAAACATAAAGATGATTCTAACTAATAAATTGTTGCTGGTCTAACTAACTTAACTAAACTCGATTAAAAAACTTTTAAGGGTGAACCATATTAAAATTTAAAAAAATTAAGTAATCAAAATTAAGTAAAAATATTATAAATTTAATAATAATAATTTATCTGGGAAATATTACTTACCTTACTAAAAACGATTTCTGCTGTTTAAACTACAATTTTAGCAATTCTTGTCATACAATTAAAAAATAATTAAGAAACAAAATTTAAAGATGATAAATTCTTTTTAAAGGAAAGTTTGTGGAATCTTATTATTAAAATTTATAAGGGGCATTTATCGCGCGCTACGTGCGCGTAATTTTTTTTTATTTAAGGGGAAAACTATTTGTTAATACAGAATAAAAATTTAGAATAACTTTTTAAAAATTTTATTTGTTTATCTATGTCCTAGGGTTATATAAACACAGTTTAATTTAACAAAAAAAGACAAATTCTCAACAAAATTTTACAATCCTTAACCAAAACAGATTAATTTTCGTCAGAATTTGAAACAAAGTTCAAAATCAATATTTCAAAGACATCTTTTTTTATAATATTATTTGTTTTACAGGTTAAAGAAGCTTAATTTTTATAATATTATTTTAAAAATTCAAACAAGAAAAATGGCATATTTCAGAAATGTTGAAGAACTATCTAGAAAATTTTTAGGATAGTCTTTTTATTTTGCAGGATTTTACTAAATTTTACTTTCAATGATTTCAAATATTTTTAATCTCTTAAGAATTTTTAGAATTCCGAACTACCTTTTCAACTGAATCGAACTGTTGCAAAAACTTTGCGAAATCTTTACAAATTAAAAAACTTGACTTAAAGAATTTTAGTTTTTTTTTTAATTTTTAGAATTTTGTTAAAATTTTCGTTAAAACTTGAATTTGCAAAATAGGAAAATCATTTCAAATTTTCTCAGGAATTTTAAGAAAATTTAACTTATTCTCTTGAAACCTTCTAAAATCCTTAAAAAGCTTTTTTTCGAAATCTTTATTTATTTTTCAAAATTTTGTAATCTTGCAAAATAAAAAATAGTTTTAATATTTTTAAAATTACTCGAATTTTACTTAAATTTTTTTGTTCAATTCTGCATAAATTTATAAGCTGTCATATTTTTTAAATGTCTTGAAATCTTTGTAATATTTTTTAAAAGTTATTATTCAAAACAAAAAATCACTTTAAATTTTCGCAGAAATCCTAGAACATTTTTTTATTCTCTGAAACCTGTCAAAATTTTGCAAAAGCTTCTAAACTATTAATTCGAAATCTTCAAAAATCTGCAGTTTGTTTTTAATCATTTAAAACCTTTTGAGGTTTTATATTACTTAAAATTTTTTTAACCTCTAAATATCTTATTAAGTTACTCGAAGTTTTCTAAAATTTTGTAATTTTGCCAAATTTTATTATGGTAGAAAATCAATTTTGTTGTTGTTAAAAATTCAACTGTTTCATCGAGAATCAAAAAGTTTTTTGCTTAAAATAAAAATATTTTTCTGTTGAAATATTAACTATTGCATTTTTTCTTGAAACTTCATCTTTTAAAGTTGAAACTCAACGACTTTAGTCACAAATTGGTTTTTTTATCAAGAAATAATTCTTCTAACCGAAAATTTTAGATTTTGGTTGAAAATTCATATTTTCCAGTTGAAAATATCACTGTTCTGTAGAAAATTCGTCTGATTGATGAGAAGATTCCAATTTCTTTTGGGGAGATTCAATTTTTTGGTAGAAAATTCAACTATTTGGTAAAAAATACAATTGTTTTGTAGAGATTTTTTTAAATTAATTTTTTGTAATAAAAATATAACTATTGCATTTTTTATTCAAAACGTATGTAATTTCTTGAAAATTACTCCTGTTTGGTAGACAATTAATCTTTTTGGTTGGAAATTCAACTATTCACCTTTTTGGGCTTAAAATTGTATAATTGAGTACAAAAGTCAACTTTTTTGTTATTTTTAGTTAGAAATTTGTGTGATTTTTGGAAAATTTGTCTTTTTTGTAGAAAATAAATCTTTTTGGTTGAAAATTCAAGTATTTAATTACAAATTAATTAATTTATTTAAAACAGAATGACTTTGTTGAAAATAATTTTCGTATTTTTGGGCTGAAAATTCAATTGTTTTGTAGAATATTAGTTTTTTTGGCTTGAAAATTGCACAATTTGTTAAAGAATTCATCTGTTCCGTCATTTTTAATTTTAAAATTCAACTATTTTTTTGAAAATTTATGCCATTGCTGTTAAATTTTTCAAATTAGTAGACAATAAATCTTCTTGGTTGAAACTTATCTGTTTGCCTAGATAATGCATTTAGTTGAGATTTCGTTTTTTTTAGTAGAAAACTAATTCTCTTGGTTTGAAAAGTTATCCTTTTAGTTGAAAATTAAATTATCTGGTTGAAAACTCAACTGTTTTGTAGAAAGTTCTTCTTTTTGTTTTGAAAATTCAACATTTTGGATAACTGTTTTTCTTTATTGACTACAAAATTCTCCTTGCTTAAATACTCAACTCTTTTTGAAATTTTTTTGTTTCAATTTGATATTTCACCTCTTGTGGCAGAAACTTAATCTTTTTTATTGAAAAGGCAACCGTTTGATTGAAAATGAATCTGTCTGGATTGCGGATACAAGTATTTTGTTGAAAATTCGTCTTTTTGGTTCAATTCAATTATTTTTGGTTTAAAGTAAAAATCTTTCCTTGATCAAGATATAAACGATTACACTTTTTATTGAGAGGGGTTGGGGTCAAAACTTGCGTACCCTAAAAAAGGACGGACACGATTCGTAATTTCATAAAAAAAGATTACGTAATTTATGCACGGCCCCTAAAGAAAGGGTCAACAGTGCGCGCATAGTGCGCAATGTTCTAGTATTTCTAAATAAAACATTGAGGTCTTTTTGGTTTTCTTAAATAAAATAAAAAGTTAAGCCTTTCAGGAGAATGTTGCACTGAAATGGTCGTTGAACGCGACTAGTTCCGCTGGCACAAATTTAGATTCGAAGCGGCGTATAAACAGGAATCAATTGGGGGTCTTGTTTAAAAAGGGAAAAATCTCTAACATAGGGAGAGACACTGAGGAGCGACACAAATGTTTCTCGAGGTAATCCTCCTCTGCTCGGATTTATTTTTTTTTCTTACTACAGGGGATCATTCCTATCATTAAAATAGTATTTTCATAATCAAAACTGTAATCCCACCTAAACACGATGTAAAACCGAGAAATTAAATTGCTGTAAAAATCCCATTAAAAATACATTCAAACTTTCGCCCTGAAATGCTTCCGATGATCATTAAAATTTTTATGTGTTATGAGTTTGAAAAATCAAAGTTGCAGAAGTTTCGACGATTTTAGATGCAAAAATAATAAACTCGTTTCCGTAATTTCTAAAACATTCCGATTAATGCTTTAATCATGTTTATGAAATTCCTTATTATATTAAATTTAATGGTTAATTTATTATTCTTATGATCATTTTATTTATTGTTATACTTACTATTCCTTTTAGTGAATTTATTTATCTCGATCTAAAAAAAAAATCTGTACCTCCTTCCTCACCGAGTGAGTCATGCCTACCCCGAAAGTGAAATGGCTTAATATATATTTGTGTGTGTGTACAGGTAAATTATTAATATATAATTTGTGTTAATAAGGAGCATCAAATAGCGGCTATATAAATTAGGTTTATTAAAAATAATTTAAGAGAATGGCTCATAAAAATAAGATTGTGAGAATCTAAATAAAAAATCTGATGTGATGTTTTGCTATTTTTAGATTGGGCCGCCTATTTTAAATACAGATTTGTGTACAAATTGTATTAAATCTCGAACTCTTGATATAGTGTTTTGCAGTAGGAGACTTTGAGGGGAAGAGAAAATTATGATACAAGAAAAATAATGACACAAAAAAAAAAACGATTTTAATTTGGAATTGAGCTATTTTCAAACAGATTGATAGGTTTTCAAATAATTCTTTCAAATGTGACCATTATCTATAAACTTCCACTTCAATATAGACTATTTTTAACACTTTAAGGTCAATTCAAGCTTCAGGAATATATTTTTAGATAACTTTTTGTATTTCATCTTATTAAAGAAAAACAGAGCTAGACAGACAGGAAATATTTTTTTTTAAATCAGAAATGTACAATAAATTATTTTTTATTCGTGTTTTATATTTTGTTTAAAAAAGACATGTTTGACCTGATAACTAACATATGACGAAATGTTTACATTATTTAGCTTTTAATACCTAATTTACTCTAACTTGAGTAAAAGCTGATTTTCAAGAATTTTGAAAGGTTCTAAGAGAATTGAGAAACTTTCTTAAGATTCTTGAGAAATTATAAAAGATTTCTCACTTTGAAAAATTAATTTGGAAAGAAAATTGAAAAAGATTTTACATTTTTTTACATTTTTTCCGTAAATTTCAAAAATAAATGTCGTGGACTTTAAAGCAAAACTTTTCAATTTGTCAAGATTTTATATTTCAGAAAAAATGTGAGTAACTTCCAGAGATACTTAGAAGTTTTAAAAATATCAAAGAAGTAATTTTTATTCTGGAAAATTAGGCAAAAGTTTTTTTTTAATTGGAAAGATATCCATAATTGCAAGAAAGAATCAGAAAGATTTTAAGCAATTTTTTTTTATTTTACAAGAATTTTTTGAATGTTTTAAATATAATAACAAAAATTCTAAAGATTCCTGGAAAAATTTTTAATGCTTTTTTACGTTGAAACATTAATTTTAAGAGATTATTTACAAAGACTTGAAAACATTCCAAAATGACCAAAAAAAGAATTTGGAAGTTTAAAGAAGAGAAGGCTCAGTTTAAAAGATATTTTGGGTTTTTTAAAGTTTGGAAGAAAGTAGAAATATTTTAAAAATTTGAAAGATTCCGAGAATTTATAGTTCTAAATATCTTTTAAATTGACACAAAATTTTCGTCAAATTTGGTAAAATCTTGTAGAATGAAAAAAAAATCTTAAAAATGTTCTTGATTCTTTTTACCATATCCGAAATATTCAAAAATATTGTTGAGTTTTCTCAAGAGTCGTGGGAAAATTAAATTGACGTGATCTTAAAAATTATTAAACAAATAAACTAGAAAACAAAGAGTTATTCGAATTTTTTATTTTTTATACAAAATTATTTATCCCATTAAATTATAATTTGGTTTAGATTATTTTCTTTTTTTCTGTTGTCCTGAACTTTTTCAATTGTTTTTTGCAATAAATCAGAAAACTAAAAAGCGCGTGTTATAGCGCGAGATTAATAATTCTAGTAAGTATAAAAAATAAGCTATTACAGGATTTTATTTAACAAGAATTTATAAATTTTTTTATTAAAGAAAAAACTATTTCTTAATTGCAGGACAAGAATTGCTTCACATTTTTTTAATAGCAGAAATTGTTGTCAGTAATGTAATATATTCTGAATTTTTCGAAATATTAAAAACTTTTTAGAGAAGAATTGGACTTCTTAATCTTAACTTTATTATAAAATGGAAAAAATAAGGGATCATTTTCTTACAAAAAGGAATAAAATTCCGATCCATGGTTCTAGAATTTAAAAAGAAATGAGGTGTGCATGGTTTTAATCTTGACACAATTCGAGGAATGTGCTTATAGACGTTTGGTTCACGAAAAAAGTCTATCCCATTAAAATTGCACTTCAAACATTTTGCTCCAAGCTAATAAATTCAATAATTCGATAATATTGGATCGCCAGCTAGATGGGTTCCCCTTGATGATCATATTAGAAGTTTGCTTCTATCTTTTGTCTTTTTGAGATTCAGCATTTATCTAATTATTGAGAAATCAGTTCAAATGGATTTATCGTGGTTTGTTCATTTACTTCTCATTTATGATAAGGCCTCTTAAACGATCTGCAAAAAATCAATCAGGAATAGAAGTTCCGTTCTTATAGACGCTATTAATTCCCCGATAGGATAGATTCACATGAATAATTAAAATCACCTTCACGTATACTGGTTCAAGCTTATTGAATTCATGGCACGGAGAAGACAAACGGACTGGATAGAAAGATATTCCGGAGTAAATTTCAACATTGCACTCATGAATACGGGCATCGTTCGAGATAAGTTGTGCATTAGGACACTGCTTATGCGTATCTTCAAGCGACCCGTTGCATAAGCGATTACGATCTCGAACTATGGAAGAGTCCTTTTCAGCATTCAGTACGCAAGTGGCAAAGAAACGTGAAGAAGGGTAAGAAAAATCTCCTCACAAAAGCTGCAGGCCAAGGCGTGAAGGGATTTGTGAATCAGTCAAAGAAATTTAAAAGTAAATAAAAATGGGAAGTCAGCATTTCATGAGTAGAGGACAACTTTTACAAGGAATAAACGATCTTTTCTTGAGAAAGATGAATTATGAGGAAAATAAAGGGATGACAAAGATGCTTGTTATAGATTTTATAAGAGTAAAAAGAGAAGAGAAACTATCTAATGATTTACAATTTTTTATAACAAGTACAAATAAGAAAAATTTGAAGCTACCCTTTAGAACACGACAGCACAACAATTGTAATACTAATTTTGTTAGAAATTCAACAATCGTTATTAAGAATACGAATTAGACTACAAGCATTTTTTTAATTCAAGCAAAGGATATCATAGTTGTTATTATTATAGGAATAGAACTCTATAATTTCTCAAAGGCTATTGCTAACAATGCAAGAGTCAGGACTTCCACAACAGTTACTAGGAATTACAGAACAATTATTATGAATATTAACAACACAATGGATATTAGGAATCCCTCAACAGAACACTGGCTTATAATTCTACAACAGATGAAACATAAAGTTCCTGTTCATTGCACCCATCAAAGTAAGAAAGCCTACCTCAATTCAAACATAAACCTAAAACCGCAGAGGCCGGAGAACTCGAAGTTGCAAGAAGGATGGATCCTTTTACCCTTAGCAAGATTCAGGACACGTGCATGACCCAGAAGAGGATAAACACCCCCAAAATTGTAAAATTCCTTCAATTTAGGTTTAAAACCGAAAGTACACAGGTTTCGGATGAAAGCATATGTTGCCAAGCTTGTTTATCTCCTTATCCGCAGACTTGTGCATCCCAAGACCAGAGTAAGCTTGTTCGTTGGCTATCCCTACGTATACTATCCTATATAAAACCGGACTTCGTCGGCCGACGTGGTCGCCGGCTGACGTTGCGTTACTCTTCGCGTTCGGGTATTTCTATTCCTGGAGTACCCTGACTCCTCCTCAACTCCTCCGAGAGCGTGGAGAAGCGTGGAGCGTGGTCGAGAGTCGAGTGTCGTGCGTGGCATCGTGTGGAAGGTGCTTGTAGTGCTGGTAGTGCGCGGGTGAATGAGCTTTCGAAATTTTCGAAAATGTTCTCGTCTCCTTTTTCACTAAACCTTTCATAAACATGGATAACTGGATATTTAATGCTGATGGACACTTCCTCTCTTTTATGCTCATGACACGTCGGATTTTGTGTCTATAGATGATGATGGAGATTTCACTATAGAAAGTGTTTGTGTGATTGTCATCCGAATGATTATAGCATCATCAGATACACAACTGGAGTAAATCAATTGGGTTGTTTTAATTAGACTAGAACAATCTCTTTAAGGACTGATTGTGACAAACGATCTACAAAGTAAATTCGAAAAGTTGCATCAGATTTTGCGACTGGAGAAAGTGATTGTATTATCATCAGATAGAGGATTTGAGTAAATCAATGGGATCACTTAGGTGGTTCTACCTATGGTGTAATGTGTCAAGTAGTCTATAAAGTAAAATGAATAAGTGTTTTATCTTTCTTTTTTCGATCTTTAATTCTGTGAACCATCACCAGGTTTTGACAAAGTTACTTCATAGATCGTGCTCTGTTATAATAGATTTAATAGCTATTTATTCTTTAACTTTGCGGTTTTCACTTAGCATACCAAATGTATCGTTTAATGAGGATCGGTTTGTTTTTGCATCAACTCGTCCAATCCATAACTCGTGCGTACGCTGCCCGCACAATTTATTTTCAGAGTATTTCCCGAGACTTTTTTAAATCCACCAATTCGCGTACTTTTTCTCGCATTTTATAAATAGAACAAGACTCTGCATCTGTTTGAACAAGTGTTAACTTGACCTTCATTAAAATCGATTCCTTGACTTCTGTTTCAATCTCTTTTCGAATTCTAACAATTGCCATCATACGCAGCACAAATTATCACGTTTCTCTTGGTTCTGAATTTTTGCCAGAATACTTTAAAGATGTTTGAGAGAAATAAAAGCCAAAATGACCAGTCGAAATAACCAAAACATCGGCTATTACAGTGAACAGCATGAACTAATAGAATCAAGAAACCGTAACCTTTTTGATTGTTGAGTTGTAAGCTGGCACGATGTATGGAATGAAGTGGCACAAATGCAAGTGAGTGATTCTAGTCTTGGGAATCGAGTTTCAGTGGTTTATTGTGTAGTTGCGAAATGAGAAGACTCTAGTTGTAGCGGAAAGCCCATCGAAGCGCGGTGGCGGACTTTATTTAACTTGAGGGAGTTTACTACTGTCGATGACAAATTGATGAGCGAGTACCTCTTCCGGGTACTCGATCAGCATTCATACAAACGAGCTTCGATAGCTAGATATCTCGAGTTGTTCTCAATCCACTGCAATGAACCGGCTGCTGATTCGCCTCAAAGTTTACGACTTGGATTCGGCTAATAAAACGACCACGCTTTCAATTTCCGGGGGACCATCCGGTTTGCAAAGAACCGACATTAGTTTTTTTCATCGAAGACTAGGCATCCGGTCAGTATTTCGAAAAATTACGCACACTTTCTTCCTCGTATCAGCTCATAGGTTGCAACAAGTGGTTTAGTATCGAGCTTTTCAACACGGCTAACGGCATCTTCTTTGATCATCAGAGTAGCAAACGAATTTTTAAGCCGAGAGGTCTACCGAAGCAAAAGGTGGAGATTGTTTTCTTTATAAATAGTGACCTAACTACCTCACTCTGGTATAATATTATCGTTTGATCCTCACTGTTTTACGCACAGATTCTTGGATTCGTTTCGTAAATGAAATGCTTGTACTTCCAATTTTTAGAGGTTCCCGCTGAGTTGGGGATGATACTAAATTTTTTAATGAAGAGGCTGAGAATGTTTGAGGTTGTATGAAGTCTGCGTGTGGAAGATTGCGAGGTTCTGAAAGGAGGTATTTTCAGTGTCAGGGTGGTGGGTACTGAGCTAAATGTACTGCAGCTTCTGATCTTTCGCTATTTCAGAGTTAGGTTGAATAGAGGTCTCATATGCTGCCACTTATGATGTCTTTATTTTCATAATATAGTGCCTCGTATGTTTTCTGGCTTTCTATACTCCTTTGCGTATGCTAGTAGCTTGTTTCTGTTTATTTTCATGATATATTGCTTCTAGCAAATTTGTCCTCTCGTTTCAGCATCAAGTTATGTTGGAAGTAATTATGGTTACTCTGTTCTTATTATTCGGAGAAGGAGGATGTTGACTGTGCAGGTTTATTTAAGTGACGTTGATTTAGTTTTGTTTAACAGGTGCGGAAATAGATAGGTATACAAGTATTTGTTTCTTTTGTTAGTTACTTATTTATTTTGATAAAGCCAATTGATTGAATAATGGAGAATGCATTGTTTGTTTTGGAGAAAGATATTAACCTGGTTAGCAGTTCATACAATTCTCTCGTTCGTGTATTCTTGTTTTTTAGATATGAAACTTTTTATATTCAGTTTAATTAGTTATTTTAAATTATATTATAACATTTCTTGTTTTTAGAAATTACGCAAATGGTTCTTTTGACTTATCTTAACAGTTTGAATCGTGTTTAAAAGTATATAAAATTCCAATTTTTAATGTAAATATCTACAGCGAATTATGCTATTCATATAATCTCTTGATTTCCTGCTTCGTTATAATATTATATTGCAGTAATACCTTCTCCCATATTTTATGTTTTGTTGCTTAATAGATATACTATAAAGCCTAATACTTTTATTAAATTGTTGACTTCTAAAATCCAGATTTTCTAAAAAAAATATGTGTCATTGGTTTTATAGATTGTTTGAAGATAGAAACATTGTTAGCGAAAGTCGATTACATGGTGAAATACCGGAAAGATAAATCGATCAAACATAAGCTCGGCGAATCAGGGAAAGGAGAGAGTGCGAGGGAGTGTGAGAGATGTGATAGGAAAAGCAGAAGCGAGAGAAAGAGGGCCTAAGTCAGGTTGCTCTATTTCTGTATTTTGTCCTCACAGATTTTCTCGCTGACGCTAGCTTGCTTGGTCCCACTGGTAGCAAAGTGCAGTTGTACACGTAAAAGCTAAAATAGAATGGCACGCACATCATACAAAATTACAAAACCAACGGGCAGCCGGTCCTGCTTCCATCGGGCGGCCATCGCTTCTTCCTGGCATTTGCCATGATGCTAGGGGAAATCCGCAGCTTTGAAGTGTTCTCGGCTTAACTCACGACTCTTTCGTCAGAGGCAGGCAGAAAGCGATTGAGAATGAGAAAGAGAAGCTTAGAGAAAGAGAGAAATGTAGGGACAATGAAGAAGGTGTGTTTTTTTAACTAATCAGACTTTGACTGAGTACAGAGAAAAAAGTTCAAGATAAATATTGAACTAAGCCAGAACAGAAATAGCAAAAGATAAAGAGCAAAAAGCGAGGTAGTCTAAAGAGAATGAAAAAGAGAGGAAGAGTCAAGTAAAGCGAAAAGACGAATAGTGGAAGAGAAAGAGAACAATCTAGAGAATAACTTGAATAAGGAGAGGAGAACAAGTAGTAGTGCGAACCGAGTCTAATGTTTGGAACCGGACGAAATTATCCATTTTCAAGCACTAGTTTCTAATCCCCCTTCTCTTTGCGCCTAGTTAGCCTGGATCTGGTGCCAACACTCTTACTTCAACTGTGTTTTCCCAAATAACAATCTATCCAACCCGAGAAGTGACCTCTTCTTCAGCATCAGCATCTCAGCATCCCAAATTGCATCAGAACAAAAACCGCATCGCAAAACAAAACGACCACACACTTAAAACATCGTCACTCGTGTGTTCGTGAAGATATCCAAGTGTCAAGTTTAATGTCTCCTGAGACCCTGAATAGTGGACGATGAGTGACATCCATGGCTTGGCAAGTCGTAAGAATAGTCATTGCTCAACGAGAGTCTAGTGGGTGGGACAGATGATGAGATTCAAGAGGAGAATATTCGAAATTAGTATAAAAACCTAGGAACAGGAGTGACAGGATCGGCGAAGGCACTTGGTAAGGAGGAAGAATGTGCAGAGCAAGGTTGCTGGTATCAAGTGCCCTGAGCCAGGAAACGATCAATCGACCATCGATCAATGGAGTGCAGAGGTGCCTCCGAGATCCTCAAGATTTTTTGAGGACAGATTATTTCGTTTGGTCCTCGTCGACTTGTTCAGGTTCCAGTCGACGAGGGTGTTTGAGATGTCGGATTCTCAACCTTGAGACTCCGATGTGACACCGGTGAAGACTTTGGCTCGCGCTTCACGTCGCAGTTAAGATGTTGGACATATTTCGCGGTCTCAAGAGTCTGATCAAAGTCTCGCACATCCACATTGATACCGCAGTTTTCAGATTGCATTACAGCCTAACTGTGATACTCCTGATAGCGTTTTCCCTAATTGTGACAACAAGACAATATGTCGGCAATCCTATCGACTGTATCCACAGCAAAGATTTGCCGGAGGATGTGCTCAACACATATTGCTGGATCCACAGCACTTATACGATCGCGGGTGCTTACAAAAAGAAAGAAGGGGTGGAGGTGCCCTTTCCTGGGATCGACAACTCGAGGCTTTATCCGGCGAGCGAGAGGAAGGAGTATAGGTACTACCAGTGGGTCTGCTTCATGCTGTTCTTGCAGGTAAAGATTATTGAGAGTTTCAACTTTCCGTTTTGCTCCAAGTGTTGCGGCAATTGCGGAGTTTATCCAACTGGCGAATATTGCGAAAATTCTTGGGAGGGAAGTAAAATTGTGATTTATGAGACTCAGCTCAGATAAAATCGACAGGTTGTCGGTGGGCGCGGATTTATTTGATAGGGTATGTTTCAATTTGGGCGAAGAAAATGGGTGGAGTTTAGGCTGCGAAGGGCCGCAGGACCGAAGTTGATCGATTTGGAATAAATTGGTTGATAACTAGACAAACAAGCTGGTAATAGACAATCCATCACTTCTAAGTATCATAACAATTTTAAAACAATTTTATATAGCGCATTTTTCTTTGGAGTGTTAGGAATAAACTTCCATTCCTTCGAAGAAATATACTTTTTGAAAGAAACAAAAAATTCACTGTTATAAACTATATAATTCTTTAGAAAAGGATAGTATTAATATTGCGAATCTTGAAAAAAGATACATTGATTATTAACTCCTGTATTAAAAGTAAAAGTTGCAGATCTCTCAATATAAATAGTTTTAAGACAACTGATTAAATGTCAGCACTTTTTAGGCCACTCTGATTAACCTTCACACTTTTATTTTAAACTACTTTCAGATTTACCGTTTTACTTTCTGTATACAGGCAAGGTTTAATGAAAAAAATTGGATTAAAAATTTTTAATCAAATACTTTGGTAGCACAACAAAAATTTATATTGAGAGCCAATAAAAATTAAGTTGGCAATCATTCATTTTTTAAATTCTTATGATATATTACTTGAAACAAAGAGAACATTTTTACGATAAAAGAAAAACAAATCAATTGTAAGAAGTTACGTAAACAATTGCACTCTGAATCTGAAAGTAATGGCAAATATTGTCAAAGAAAGTAATTTATTATTCATATGTAAAGTCATTTTCATTCAAATGAAGTTTCGTTTAACGTCCTGACTACTTTAAAAGTTTGTCAAGTCGCCAAGTAATTTGCGAATCAATAGAATAGAAGTAAAAAATAACTTCGCATGGCGACCAATGTTGTGACAATAAATTATTTTCGCGAATTTAGACTTAGAAATACACTTTTTGAGACTGGTAAAAAGAAAGTATTACGTCATTCTCAAGAGACTTCCGGGTAAACTCATTCTAAAAAAAAATATTTCACATTTCCCGAAAATTGCGATAAAATCTTTTAATAATAAAATTACCTAGAATTAAATATGTGAACAAGAGAGCTATTTTTAATATAAGAACAATCTTTATTTCTGTGATTTCTCTTGTATAATTTATCGATATAGTATTTAAATTCGAACAAGCTCTCAAAATTGGAAAGAAACCCTTTCGCTTTTATTATTTCATTATTTTTCATTATATTGTAACTTTATTTTTGTAAAGTAGATCATTTCTATAATAATTTTTTAAAATTAAATTAAAGAAGAAGAATATAGTTTAATGAGAGTACAAAATGAATTTAATTAAATCTATACATGAGAAATGGTAATTTAGAGTTAAAACGAAAGTAATGAGTTCTGGTATACTGGTATACACATTCTAAACAATAATATTTAGAATTCCCGATAATTGGGACAAAATCTCTCAATAATTAAATTACCCACACTCAAGTAACTCTACAAGAAAACTGTTTTAAATGCAAGAAGTAAAGATTATTTCTCTACTTTCTCTTGTATAATTTATCCATTTAGTATTTTAATTCGAAGAAAGTTTCAGCTTTGAAGAACAATTTTTAATCTATTATTAAAGAAGTTTTTAAACATTTAAAAAATCATTCGTGATTAATAATTTCAAATTAAAATTTCAATAAAATATATGTTGAACAGTTTTTAATTCAAAACGTTGCAAATAGATTAAGTAGAATTTTTAAAAATTGGCAGTACTTCACATGGAATGAAAAGGAATTAAATTTTGTATAATTTCTAAATAAAAATGTTTCAAATTGGATATTCCAAAATTGTAATCGCTTGAAATTGAAATTTTAAAAATTAGAAGCTTTTAATTAAAAATTAGAAGCTTTTAATTAAAAAAATTAGAAGCTTTTAATTAAAAAAATTAATTTGGGTAAAATCGGACAAATTCATTACATAGGAGTTGAAATTGGATCATTTCTAATTCAAAGCGTTCAAAATTGAACACTTTTAGCTTGAATAAAAGAATCTGCAAAAAGAGTCATTTGAGATTAAAATTTTAAGTCAGACCAATTTTCAAGAGTTAAAACTTGAATATTTGCAGATCAGTATTTTGAAAATTGGATCATTTAAAATTTTAAAGAATTGAAATTGTATTGCTTCTATTGAAAGCGTTCAACATTTTGGTAGAAAATTAATATTTTTTCGAGAAAATTCATCGTTGTTTTTAAAAATTCGTTTTTATTTGTTCTTAAAACGTATTATTTTTTATCTAAAAATTTAAGTTTTCTCTTTTTATTGTAAATTAATCGGTTTACTAGAAAATTTTATCTATTTGATTCGAAATTGATGGATTATGCAACAAATTTGTCTTTTTTGGTAGAAAATTAATCTTCTTGCTTGAAAATTTATCTTTTTCGTTGAAAATTCGTTCCTTTTTTTATTGAAAATTATTTCCATTGGCACAAAATTCAAACATTGAATTTCTTATTGTAAATTAATCTATTTTAGTAGAAAACTTAACTATTTGGTTTAAATCTATTGTATTTTTTAAAATTCTTCCTCCTTGGTGGGAAATTAATCTTCTATGTTGTAAATTGATTTCATTTATGGTTAAAAAATCAACTACTTGTTTATCAGTCTATCTCCTTTGTTAAAAATTCATTTCTTGCTTGAAGATACATAATTTTAGTTGAAATCTTATATTCTTGGTTAGAAATGGAACTGTTTTGTTGAAATCTTCTTTTTTTTGTAAAAACTTAATTTTGTAATTTTAAAATATAATTATAATTGAATATAGCTATTTGGTTGAGAATTTATCGTTTCTAGTTGTAAATTCAACCATTTTATTTAAAATGTATATGTTTTGTTACAAATTTGTCTGTTTTTGTTAGAAAGTTCATCTTTGGGTTTAAAACTTATTTAGCTTTTGGTTGAAAAGTCCACTACTGGGACGAAAGTCTAACTACATTGCTAAACATTTACTTTTTGTAACTTTAAAAAAAAAGTTTTGTAAAAACTTAATTCATAAATTAAAATTATAATTGTTAAAAATTGGTCTTTTATGTTGGGGATTAAACTATTTGAAAATTCTCATTTTTTGGTTGAATACAACTTTTTTTTATTTAAAATAAGGATATTTCGTTTTTTCAAATACCAAATATTACATTTTTAGGAGAATTTATATGTGTTGGTTAAAAATAATATTTAAAGAAAATTCAACAATTTTTTTAAAGCTCATTTTTGGCAGAAGATACATCATTATAGTGAACATTTATCTTTATTAGTTGAAAATTGCACTATTTGGTTGAAAACTGATTTTTTTCTCCAAAGTTCATCTCTTTTGTTTAAAATTGAATTATTTTGTTGAAAAATCGTTTTTTCTCGTTTAGAAATTTATTTTTAATACTCTCAAAATTCATCTTCTTGAGTTAAAAATTAAACTCCTCGGCTAAAAATGAATTGTTTTTAGTTGAAAATTTGTCTTTTTAGTAGAAAATTAATTTTCTTGACTTATAATTCATGTTTTGGGTTAAAATTTTACATATTTTTTTTAAATTGAACAATTAAAAAAAACCATTTTTGGTTGAAAATTTTCGTGAGCCTATAGTTTACACGTAGTAATCGATCATAATTTTATATAATTCAGAGTAATTTGATGTAATCCGGAGTAATTCTGTACATATTGGTAATCCAGGGTAATGCGATATAATCCCGGGTAATCCATCTCTGCTGGATCCTTGGCGTCGATAAATAATTTATTATGATAGTTAATAATAATTCCTTTCCATAAAATTTTATATTTCTTCGTGTAAAGTAGTACGTAGAGGTCAGAGGATGTTACAAATCTTATTAAAATTTCTCTGATTAAATTCTAGAAAAAATGCTACTTTAATGAGAGTACGTAATGAATGAAATGAATAAGTCTAGAAATGACAAGCGGTAATTTATAATGAAAATCTAAAACGGAAGTAACGAGTTTGACGGAGATCCTGCGATAGATCTATAAAGGTTAGATCCCGTTAGATTCGGCGGCGGACGTCGGAATGACTCTGAGGAAGTGCGAGCAAATGCCTTTGCCCGACCGCCTGAGAAAAAAACTCGAGCGATTACGTACCAAGAGGTTTTTACCTCCACTTGAACAACATACCACTAGTAAAGGTACACCAAGCACTTCGTTCTGTAAAATGTCCTAAGGGCTTCCAACCATACCCGCGAAGAACAAAAAATTATCCATAAATACGATAAAAAAAACTATGTTTGGATTACTCAGAGTTTCGATAATTTCTTCAAATATTTATGCTTTTGACAATTATTTTGCAATAGGAAAAATGCAACTAGTTTTTCTACCGATGGTAATGTTCTTCATTATACATTTTTTTCTATCAATTATAATTAATTTAGAGGCCACATTGCCTTTAATGTGAAACACTTTAAATTTGCGAGATTGCAAGACTTTATGCCAAAGAGATGGATTTTTAACCCAAAAAGTTAATTTTTTACCCAAAAGGCAAATGTTCCATAAAATAGTTGAATTTTTAACCAAATATAGTTAAAGTTTTAGAAAAAAAGTTCGTTTCCAACCAAGAAAGATGACTTTTCAACGAAATGGTCGAATCATTAAAAAAATTCAAATTCAGACAAAAAAGTTAAATTTTAAGCCATAAGATGCACTTTTTAAAACACAGTTGAAAGGTGACTTTTCTATCATGACAGATAATCTTTGAGACCAAAGAATAAATTTTTAACAGAGCAGTTGAATTTTCGACCAAAAAATACGAATTTTCAACCAAATGGTCGAATCATCCAACAATCAAGATTAAAATTCAACCAAAAACAGTTAAATTTTCAAGTCCCAAAAGACGAATTTTTCAGAAGACATTTGAAAGATGACTTTTCTACTAAAAGAAGAATTTTTAATCCGTTAAATGAAACAAACAAAAAACGCAATTTTATGTAAATCGTTCAATTCTTAACCAAAACTATGAATTTTCATCCAAGAAAGATGACTGTTCTACCAAAAGATGAATTTTCGATCTGTTGAATTAAACGAAAAAGAATGAACAAAATTGATAAATTCCCAACCATAAACTTATAAAGGTGTCTTTTCTACCAAAAGAAGAATTTTGAACGAGATGAATTAAATGAAAACACATTTTTTTCTAACAAAGTAATTGAATTCTTAATTAAAAGATTATATTTCAACAAACAAGATTCATTTTTTAACCCAAAAGACTAATTTTCATGTAAAAAGGGGAGACCACCCTACAATAAATAATTCTACTGTATGGTAGGTTCCCCTATATAAATTTTCTACCACATAGTTGAATTTTCAACTTATAATGTATAAATTTCAAACAAAAAATGGAATAGTTGAAATTTTCAGTTAAAAAATTAATTTTTAACAAAAAAGAACGAATTTTCAACCAAAGAGATGGATTATAAATCATTGAAGAAAGTAGTTTAACCAAGTTCTTGAAATTTTAATAAAAAAGATTAATTTTAAATTAAATAGTTAAATTTTCAACCAAAAAGATGGATTTTTCGACAAAATTTGAATTTTTAACAAAATGTATCAATTTTCAACTAAGTGGTTGAATTTTTAAGAGAACAAGGTCAATCATTTACAAAAAAGTTGATTTTTATACCCGAAAATATAATTTTTCAACAAAAAAGTTCATTTTCAACCAAATTGTTGAATTTTCAAGCCAGCAAAAAGAAATTTTCTACAAAGCAGTTCAGATTTCAACCCAAAAATATCAAAAAAGATTTTAATTTGAAATGAAAAAAGTTGAATTCAACAAAAAAGTAGAATTTTCAACAAAGCAGTACCATGCTGAACTAAACCAGATTAATTTTCAACCAAACAGTTTTATTTTTAACCAAAAAATATTATTTTTAACAAATAATAAAATCAATTTTCGAAAAATGGAATAGTTAAATTTTTAACCAAACAGATAGAGATAGAGATAGAGAGAACAAAGTAGTTTCATTTTCAACCAAATATTTAAATTTTTTACTAAATACATGATTTTTTTACCTAAAGATTAATTTTCTGCAAAAAAACAATTAATTTTCAACTAAAATTATGAGTCTCGACCCAAGCAAGTGAATTTTTAACAAAATAGTTTTACCATTAACCGAGTAGTTGAATCTTAAAGCAACTAATTGAATCCTTAACCAAAATGGGTTTTAATTTCTATAACAAACTATTAAATTTTTAACCAAACAAATTTTTCAGCAAAAAAAGATTTAACCTATTATACTTGCAAGGAAAAAATAAGTTTATTACAAAAGAAAAATTTCAAAAAACTATTAATTTTCTAAGTTTCTTTGTTTATGTTGCTTTAAGATATACAAATATAGTTTGTGTTAGTTAGTTCGATAAAAAAAACTTGAAATTTTTATTTGTTAATCATAAAATTTTGAAAAAGTGTCTTTAAAAGCTTCCAAATGTGATAATTCCTAATTAAAGTGATTAATACCACTTAAAATTAGAAGGGTCTTAATAATTTAAAAAATCCAAACTGAAGCCTTCAAGATAAAGAAATTATAAATTGGAAATACTTAAAATAATAATTATTATTATGTGTCCGCTTGGACACACAAAATTGTTTGAGGCTTGTTCTTAGATCGCCGATGTTAAGCAGCGCTTAGCTGCATTATATTCGGATGGAAGCCTATCGTACTAGATGGGGGTGAATTTTATAGTAGCTTCTGAACCTTTAGAGGGCCGGCAGTTTGGGAGGAAGAAAAAAATCGACCTCAGAAAATTGACCCAAAATGGATCTTATATCATTGATTGATCATAGACAAAGTCTTGATCAGGGGGTGAGCCAATATATATTGGCTTGCCGGTCCTGTACGGAAGAGCCAATGTTAAAAATTTGGAATTCGAAAAAATTGTTTTTTCAATATTATATAAGCTTGTTTCATCATACAAACATTATATGTATAAGGTTAATGGTACATATAGTTAAAAATGCCTTACAAATTTTATAGAGTGGTTATTCAAATTTAACGGGTTGCTTCAGGGGTGTTTCACCCCCTTAGTCCCGAAATTTAATTTTCATGTATTTAGAAGTACAAATATACATTTTCGACGTATTTCTTGACGCTGAATCCATATCTGACATAAAAAATACCGCAAATTCAAGAACAACCCTTGTAATGGGGTGAAAACTAAAAACTAAAAATTAAAATTAAAGAAGTTTATCTGGTGAGCCAAAATATTGGTTTTCCGGCACTCCAAATGTTAAGCTGCATTCACTCTAGAACTAATATTAACTCTCTTTAAATACTTTACTTTAAATGCACTTTTCACTAAAATCAGCTAAAGATTTGTTGATGCATTTTACAAAATTTGGCATTGGACACGACGAAAAATAACTAACAATTTTAGTGAAAGGTTTTAATATTTAAAATTATTTAAATAATCAAAGTTTAAGTTTAAGCTTTAAGATTTGAATAATTAAAAATATGAATTCTTCAATTATTTGGAATAAAAAGTAATTTTTTTCAATTTTAAGTCGTTCTTTATTGCTTTCTTGATACTTATTAAGAATATGTATGCGAATAAAAAACTGGTATATTGTTTACTATTACAAATTATAACTTTTACAAAATTCTAATAAGACAAGAAATCCATTAAGGAACACATAAAATAAATTATAACAAATGTAAGCAAAATAAATTTAATTCTTGTTTCAAGAGTTTTTCCATTAGAATTTACTTTTTATCATGGCAATTT
>JAWWLR010000165.1:23048762-23060034 GCA_035041075.1 Acraspis erinacei | reverse complement strand
ATTACGTAAATGAAGAGCATATACATAAAATAAGTGAATACCAAATTAACTTCTCCGAGTTTGTTCATTCAATACGACCAGCTACGCCCTTAGGCATTTTTGAAAAATACCTATTACACCATTTTTCAATAACGGTTCTAGCAGAATTCTATAATTCATTTCTTTGCAACCGCAATAAAACAAGAAATATCTGCTTCGCTCGTTCTTAAGCACTAATATGTTGTTATGTATGTTCGAGTGCTCGGTTTACTTGTATACCAAAGCACAGTGTCAAAACAAAAATGTTTTATTTGAAAACAAAGTAAAAAATATTCTTTCTCTAAGTGTTCAGATTAAAATTTTTTAAAACAATTCCAATTAGTTGACGAAGAGCTCAATTCAGTCGTAATACATATCTAGCTATAATTTCTTGTAGGCTATAATCAGAATATTTTTTAAATATTGTTTTAAACAAATTATTACGCACAAGTAATTTTCTCGTGATTCGCGATGATTAGTTGTTTAAAATTCATAGTTTTTATAGAAAATATGAGATATATTAATACCTTATTGCGATTAATTAAGAATAACTGCTATTTGACAATTATTTAAATAATTTTAATAAACAAGTGTACAGTTTTTACATGACACACTGAATATTCTCAATTTTTTCAGATTACACAACAACTGTTGATTATTTAAATATAATTTATAAACAAATTCAATTTTTGAATATTATTCTACAAATAGACAAAAATTTGTTTTCGGAACTAATTAAAAAGGTTTTTAAAAAAAATTATGCTATTCATGCAAAATTGGCGAAAATGTATTTTAGTCTATACATTTTTTTAAAATAATTAGCTGGTCTTATAAATTGGCAAACTATCATAGAAAAGACTTATTAGAAATACTTTTTTAGTAGATTTCGATAAGAAAATGGAGTCCATTCTTGAAAAAATGGTAAAAATGTGCGTTATTTCTAAAAATTGATTAAATAATATATGCAATACATTTTTATGTAGTTCTGTAAAAAATGTTAGCGTATACCTAGAAAAATATTGAAAATGTGAATTTGTCTAGAAAAAATGTTTATATAATCAATAGCTTTTGTTTAATTGAAGAAAATGTCAGCAAAGAGCCACCTATTCTCAACTTATCGCAATTTGGCATCAATTGCCTTCGTACTTTATACGAAAAAGATAAATTTCAAAAAACTAATAATTTCGAATCATGACAAATGGATTTTGCTCATTAATTTGCTTAAAAAATTCTAAGCAAGTTTTTTCTTACTATAACCCACTGACAATTATCTCAGGATTATTGCAAGGCGCTTGAAAATTTTCAGATTTAAAGTTTTTGTGTAATACAAACCAATTTAATTTTAGTTTGTTTACTAAAGCTTATGAAAGTAAATAACATTAGATGGAAAAAAGAAGAAAATAATTTTTTTGGTCGAAATATAGGATTTAAAAAATGATGAAAAATGCAAAGATCATTTGTATATAAGTTAGAAAAAATATTTTTTCGTTTTTTTAGTTTTTGCTGCTTTCTCTACTAAATTAAGAAAAAAACGTACCTATTTTGGAATTTGAAAAAAATGGTATTTCAATTCTTTACAGATCTTGAAACACGATCCATTTTTACACGATATCGATAAAAATCTGTTTCGCCAGAATCCGTAAAAAATAAAAGTACATTTTTTTTAAACTTTAGGTACGAATTAAGAAATTACATTATTGATAATTATTTGAAATATTGTGCACAGAAAAACGAATTTGCTTCCTAGTTTTTTCAACAAAGGTTATTTACTTCCATAAACATTACCCCAAAAAATTGAATTTTTGTTTCAATACACGCCTAATATTTAAAAAAAATAATAATTTGAACATTTCTAATGGACTTGCCCAAGGAAGAGAAATTAAACATTTTTATTTAGTTTGTTCTTAATGCCACTAGTGACACTTTTGGACTTGGGGGTCGGGGAAGGGGGCGGCGGCAAAGGATTTCTTACGTAGGTGGTGCTTTTTTTAATTATTAAAAACAAATCTCCCCTGACATGTTTTGAAATCATTCTGAATCAGTTCAAATTTGGGAAATTTCATTAAAATATCCTGGTTTTCTTCGTAATACGTGAAAATACTTCGGAACCGCATTAAATCCTTCAAAATCCCTTGAGTCCCGTGCAAATTTGAAGAAATCTTTCAAGATTTAAAATATTTGTAATACTTTCAAAACTTCTAAAATTTCTAAATATCTTTGAAACTGATTCAAGCTATTGTCAAAGTTTTTGAAAAATATTTCAAAATAAAAAAAAAATTCTGAAACCTTTCAGATTCGTTTTTGATCATTTTTTATCTTTTCAAATGTTTTAAAATCTTTTTAAATAAACTCTTAAAATTAATTTTTCAACATTGAAAATCATTAACAATAATTGGCCCAGGAATCATGAGAAAATATTTTTATTTTTTTAACCTCTCAATATCCTTAAACATGATCTAAAGCTAAACAAATAACGTTTTAAATTTTATGACATATTTTTAAGCTTAAAATTATTTTTGAATCTTCTCAAAACTTTGAAATATCTCATAAACATACTCGAATTTTTTCTAATATTTTGTAATCTTGCTAAATTGAAAATTCTTATTGTAAAATCTTCCGCATTCTTTTTCAAAATTCTATTAAATCATTTGAAAAGATTTCAACGCTTGTCAGTTTAATCTTAAAATTCATTGTTCAAATAAAACAATCCTTTAAAATTTTCTCAGGAATCTTAAGAAAATTTTGTTATTCTCTTGCAAACTTCCGAAATTCTTAAAAAGTTTCTTTTTCTCAAAATTTCGAGTAAATTTTTTTTAAATTAAATATAAGAAATAAGATTTAAGGTAACACATAGACTTTTCTTTATAAGAATTTATTGAATTAAAAAAAAAAAATTTGCTGCAATTTTTTAAAATGTATGTTACTCTTTACACTATTTAGAATTTATAAAATAAGTTCGAGGCGTGAATAAATCAAAGAACGCACTCCTTGTCATCGACCTTTTGGAGAACGATATAAAAAATGATTAAAAAAATCTATATCGAAACGCAGGTGTGGAAAGATTAAAAATGGATGCCTGCATCGCAGACTTTCGAGTAAGGCGAATGAACCTTGAATGGAATTAAGTCCGATTCAAGAGAGATTACTTTCAAGTTTTTTGGAGATGAAAAATGATGCTACCTTTTTTGTTGCACTCAAACTGAATCCCTTGCGGGTTATGAAATCGGGTGGAATGTGGTTTCAATTAAGGGATCTTTAAAGATGAGTAATATTTTGACGAGCTCGATATTTTTGTGTTAAGAATTAAAATCTGAGTGGGTTATGATTACAATTGGGTTTTTACTGGTGGGACCGTTTGCAGAACTGTAAATTGTAATAGTCCTATTCATTCGGATTAATTATTCTTCGGGAAAAGAATTGAGAATTTTCTCTTTGAATTGACTTGATAAATGACTAAAATATAATACAAGGCATACTAACATAATATTTTAACAAAACTTATAAACCCGAAGAAATAACATTTCAACAAAGAAATATGATTTTTAGGTAAATAGTGAATTTTTAATCGAAATGGACAAATTTTCTATCCAAAAAGACGACTGTTCAACAAAATAGTTATAGTTTTTACTAAAAAAGATATCTTTAAATTTTTAAAAAGTTGAATTTTCGACTGAAATTATGAAACTTCAACAAAAATAATACATTTTTAAGAAAAAAGTAAAACTTTGCTCCAAATAATTGAGTTTGACAACCAAAAAAAGATTTTAATTTGAATTAAAAAACAGTCGAATTTAACCAAAAACAAATAATTCTCAACGAAATAAAAAAAAAAAAAGAATTTTCCAGAAAAATTTGAATCCTTAACCAAAACAGATTAGTTTTTAACAAGCAGGTGAAATTTTAATAAAAAAGAATTAAGTTTCTACTAAAAAAATAATTTTACATTAAATTTTTTTTTAAACTCTCATTTCCAGTGAAAAGTACAAACATAAAAATACAGCTAAATACTAAACTTTAGGGTAATCAATATGAAAACCTGATTGTTTTTACTAAATTGATGTAAAAAACAAAAAAAGTATGATTCTTGAAGAATACTCAATTTCATCAAAAAGTTTAAGTTTAGCTTTTCCTGATTGACTTATATTGTTGATGAAAAATAAATCGGTTGTGAATGATTTATTCATTCCTTAAAAAGTTAAAAAAAATTATGGGTGTACAGTATTGACGTTATCTAAGATTGTTAAAGTATCTGAATATTTTTTTAATTCTAATTTTCTAAACTAAAAATACCGTTTCATAAATAAAAACACTAACATAATCTAAAATTGTTAAAATTATTCTAAATTTTGTTCAAATTTTAATGTTTTTTGATTAAAAATACATTTTTTCAGTGTAAAAAACTAACAGAACCTAAAATTTTTGCAAATTTCGAAAAAAAACTTTGTTGAATTTTCAACGGTGAAGATTAATTTTTTACCGAAAAAAATCTTCAACCATGTAGTTTAATTTTCAACTAAAAAAACAAACCATTTTTAACCAAAAAGTTCAATGTTGAAGTAAGAAAGTCAAATTCTCAACCAAAAATTTCAATAAAATAATTATGTTTTCAGCCAAGCATATTCATTTTATATTGAAAAAAGTCATATTTTAAACAGAATACGTGAAATTTTAACCAAACAGTTGAATTTTCAACCAAAGAAATGAATTTTCAACTAACTTAATAAACTTCAACTGGAACAGATAAATTTTAAATTACAAACAAATTTTAACCGAAAAAGAAGTATTTTCAAATAAAATAATTAAATGTACAACGATAGATGTAAATTTGGAGCGAAAGTCAAAAATCTTCAATCAAAAAAATAAATATTGAACAAAATTTTTCAATTTTCTTCAGAGTAGAATAATTTTCAACAAGAAGAGATGAATTCTAACAAAAAATTTAATACGTAATATTTCAACCAAAAATGAGTTTGAATAAAAAAATAAAAAACAGTTGGAGTCAATAAAGAAAGAGAGATTTTGAAGAAAATAGTTGAATCCTCAGCCAAAAAGATTGATTTCCAACAAAACTTTATACGTTTACTATACTTAATTTTTGAAAAACTGTTTCATTTTAAACAAATTAGATTAATTTTTATTCAAATATTTTAATTTTAAACTAAAAACATGAATTTATAAAAAAAATATATTTTTGTGTCGAAAAAGACCAAATTTGAACAAAATACATGAATTTTCACCCAAATGGTTGAATTTTCAGTTTTACCAAATAATTTTAATTTTAATTAAAATAAAGTATCTAAAATAGCGCTGTGAAGTACTATGGATGTATTCACTTTGGGTATATTTATCTGTGATCATTTTATGTTTTTGTTTGCTTCCTCATAGGTATCATATAAATTTGCTTCTTTATAAAGGAAGGTTTTTTTTTCTAAAAAAATGGATACTTCCAATATTTTTCAAGTGTATGTTTATGTCTTACCGAAAATATTATTTTCAGAAAATTCGAGAGCCCATAAACATGTCAATTGATGTGTTCTGTTCGAATGAAGAACTTTCGAACATGAAGTAGTGTTATATTCCAAATAAAAAAAAAATCTTCACATAAACAATGTAACCTTTTTTTTAAACTCTCTAAGTCGCTATTAGTTGATCAAGAATAATCATCAAAAGTTTGTCAATAGGGCAATCCACGCGTCTCGACGATGCGAACAATTACATCAAAGACAATACTCCTATATTCCCAATAAAAAACTCTCTTAAAAATAAAGTATGTAATTTTGTTAAGAAATTTAAAAACGATATTGGTAGGTTGTAGTTAGTTATAAACGTTTCTTCAATGAGGCAATTGATAAATCTCAAAGACGCGAACAAATATATCTTATACATTACAGTTGTATTTCCAATATTGAAAAAGTTCTCTTGTCAATCAGATAAACAATATAGTTTTTTAATTTATATATCGGTATTGCTAGATGATAAAGAGGCCATAGAAGGCTCGTCAATAGATCATTCGACGAGTTTTGAAGACGCAAACAAACATGTCCGATACAGTCCTGTAGTAAGTATTCCTACTATGAACAAAGTTTTTATTATATAAACAGAAATATAGATTTTTTTTCAAATTCTTAAATTGTTACTGGTGGATCATAAAAGTTTAAGAAATATGTCGTTCGATGCATCTCGAAGACGCAAACAAATACACTACACACATTGGTTTTATATCAAAATATGTCAAAAAAGTAGATTTGAAAATTTGATCACCACAATCCTTCCTCTGTAAAGAACCAATACAATTAAGCACTAAATTTTTGGATAAAAAATTTGAAAACCTTAAGTTTTCTACCAAAAATTTTAAGTTTCTTTTTTCCTCCTTTCACTTATATTTTTTATGAAAAAATAATCAGTTGTTGTATTTTTACTACTATAACTTATTTAGTCGATGAGCAACTAGACGAATGGGTTAGAACGTTTAGCCGTTTCTCATCGATGTCAGTGCTACTATGTGTGTGAAAATATAGTGCTAAATATATGCATAAAATCTGGTTGTGGCGAGGGTTGCGCATCTTATTCCCTTCTTACAAAGACTTATATCTAGTTCATTGCCAAGAAGGAAACCCTAAGCATATTATTGCTTAAAGCTGCGTTGTCGTAGTCGAGGGTTGAGGTATGTTTAAGAAAAATTGAAAAAAAATCAAGAAAATGTGACACTCCAGTAAAAAAAATTCGGATTATTCCAGGTTTTTTTTAAAAGAGTCTCTAGATTTGTTCAAATTTAATTTTTCTTCATCAGAAGATTTTTCTCGAAAATAGGGAATTTAAACCGCTTTAAATTAATTTTAAATACAAATATTGCATTAACAGAAAAAAATAATACTTGAAATTTAAAAAAATATTTAAAATCAATATCAGTTGAATTCGACCAAAAGGGATGAATTTTTAAGTAAATAGTTGAATCCTCAACCAAGAAAGTCACATATTTTTTTATTTTTAATGCATAAAGGTAAATTATCTACAAAACAGTAGAAGTTTATACCCGAAAATATATAAATATTCTACTACAAATTTAATTATTAACCGAATAGTTGAATTTTCTACGAAAATAATAGAATTTCTAATAAAATAGTGAATTTTTGAACCAATGAAATGAATTTTCAACTAGAATGATAAATATTCACCCAATAATATAAATATTTGACAAAGTTTCGACCAAACTTGATCTATTTTCAAACCAAAAGGCGGATTTTTAACCAAAAGTTAAATTTGAACCAAATAAGATGACCTTTTAACAAAATACTAGATTATTCCATAAAATAATTAAGATTTCGACAAGATACAGTTGATTCTTAAACCCCAAATACTGCAATTTTCTAAATACAAAGATGAGTTTTTAATTAAATAGTTGAATTTTTAAACTTCAACCAAAAAGAGTTGAATTTTGAAAGTCAATTTTAAAATAAAAAAGAAGATTTTTTTAGAAAACACAGTTTAATTTTCAATCGAAAAAGACAAATATTAAAAAAAAACTAATTATCAAAAACCAGTTAAATTTTTGACCGAAAAAGATTACTCTTTAACATAATAGTTGAATTTTTAACCAAATAATACAATTTCTAATAGAATAGTTGAATTTGCAACCCGAAAAGGTGTAGTTTCAACTAAGTAGTTGAATTTTTAATAGAAAATGTAAATTTTCAATGATAAATATTGTAGTTTTTCAAAGAAAAAAGTTTATTACAAATTTTTAAATATTTGAATTTAACCAAAAAATAGTATCCTTTAAATCAGCAAGATTTAAATTCAACAAAAAGATGAATTCTAAAGAAAAAATGTAATATTTGATATTTCAGCAAAAGAAAAATTTTACTTTTCAATAAAACACAGTTATATTCAAGAAAAATAGAGAGAAAAAAATTTCTAACCAAATTAATGAATTTTTAAGACGAAAAGGCTTCACAAGACTTAAAAATAATCATTTTCAACAAAAAGGGTTAATTTTCAACCGAATAATTAAATTTTCAACTAAAAAATATCAAATTAAAAAAATAATAATTACATTTTTAACTAGAAAGATGGATTCTCAACGATAAAAAATAAAATCTTTGATATTTCAACCAAACAAAACATAAAGAATTTTCGAAAAAATAGTTCAATTTTTAACAAAAAAGATTAATGTAAATAAAACATTAACATTTTCAAGAAAATACATGAATTTTTAACAAATAATTTCGACTTTCTAACCAAAAAAGACACATTTTTAACCAAAAAGAACTTTAACTCTAGAAATTTAATTTTTAAACAAGAAGAAAAAACCATTTTCAACACGTAAAGATTTTTGAGTCAAGAAAGTTCAATTTTATACCCAAAAATATAACAGTTTAAAGAAATTTTATTCTTAACTATTGAAGAGGAAATTTCAATAAAAAAGATTAGTTTATTTTACAAAAACAGTCGAATTTCTAACTAAAAAGATCAATTTACAATAAAAAATGGAAATATGGTTTAAATTTTAATTTAATTTAAAAAAGATAAAAAAATTCAGTTTCAAAAATAATTTTTAACCACAAAAAAAGAAGACTTTTAGTCCCTGCATAATATCAAAATGTATGAAGGTGGTTCTATTAATATTTAAGTTTGAATAATTGTTTTTTAATTTGGGAAAACAGCTTTATAAAAGGACGACTAATTTATTAATGGTACAATTAAGTTTTTAGGAATATAAGTAATGTTTTCAATTTAGGAAGCTTTGGAAATTAATTACACGAAATTTCTAGATATATTAATTATCGCCATTGAATCATGAATAAATTAATAATACTAAAAACATAATTAATCATTTATTAAATTGGTTCCTGAATTCCATGAATAAAAATGATAATAAAATGAAATTATATTTTTATTTCATCTTTATACTTAAAATACAGTTCCTTTTTAAAATATTAGTACTAACACTAAAAGCTATTTTTCTTGAGATATTCTTTAAAAAGATAAAAAGATGTTTGATTGGAACCGGTATAAGATCAATACTACGAAAGTTACATTTAGAAATAAAAAAAATAGTTATTTAGCTTCATACAAAAATTTTTTAAAAATTGGAGATGCTCGCAAAAATTCCCGGACTTAAGAAAAGTTGCCTGCCAATTCCAGGTTTTCCAAAAATGGAAAGACCCAAAAATGCAAAATAACAGTTTTCTATCAAATTCATACTAAAGACGGCATTTTTTGGAGTTTTTGTCTACATGAATAATTTTTAATGATTAAGCGAAGAATTTTCAGGTATTTTTAAAACAATTTTGAATTGTTCAAACAATTATTTTTTTAAACAATATGTCAACCTTGAATCCTGAAAAGTTATTATCTTTCGGGATAAATGATATCAAGTTTATGAATGTCCAGAGTTGTATTTTACAATTTTATGATGGTTTGATGCATGAATTTGATAAGAGTGTCTTTAATTCATAAAAAGTTTATAAAAAGTATTTCCTTTTTTCATTTTTTGAAAACAGAGCATTTCCTATTAAAAGCCCCATGCTAATTTCAAAATCCCGATGCACGAACAAACGAGGGGGGGGGGGCGAGATCGATCACAAAAAATTGAAAGTTAAATTTCTACAGGTATAAATTGGGACCACCCTAGCAGACTCTCTAGATATAAAAAGGAGATCAAGCAATTCTCGATAAAAATGTCTTTTCTCAAAATTACTTAAAATATATTTTCTTGGTGGGGTTTTAAAGGAAAGGGAGCAAGGCCTCAACTTCCGGAAGACATACAATTAATTTCGAACTCTTTCAGAAAATAAATTGCTGTCGCTGCATGGCGATCGCTTTTGCACTTTGCAAAAAGTTAGGGAAACGTAAATCTCATACAGACTGCAATTATTCACATTGCGAGGCTAAGGAGTATAAATTTGCGCCAACGCTACGACAAATGCCCTACCGCGGGAAATTCGTTTTCACTCCAATGTCCAAGCATTAAAATAGGCCGTAAATTGCAACCGGAGGCGGGAGAAATATTCATGTAAAAAATATAATCTATCGATTCCCATGGCGTACATTCCATTTTAAAATTACTTGGAAATATTCAAGAAAGAGTAGTTATTAAAATTAAAATCGAAAATATGTATCTTCTAGTTGAAACTCTGGTGGAAACTCTTTTTTTAAAGTACCAAAAGCTAAAACGATTTTTACATAAATCTACAAATAAATAGAATAAATTACAGCTAAAATTACAGGAAGGCACAACTTTTTTCTATTATTCAGACGAAATTTTTACTTTTTTGTATTTTATTGTATAATGTTTTATTTATTGTAGTTTTAATTTTCTACAAGAATTTACAAAAAAGTGCAATTACAGTGAACTCTTGCTTATTCCAAGAGAAACGTAAACATGTTAATATTTCAAGGCTAGAGGGACCCCCACCTCTACCGCGAGTCGTGGGGTGATTTTGTCAAGAGACGACCATTGGCTGCCCCGGCCTTGTTGTAAGCATGTGTACGTCCTTGAATTGAGTATTTCAGCATGACGTCACGATCATGTTAGGATAGGTTTTTAAAACTTTTAATTTTCAACTTTTATACATTGGACAGTTCAAAGATCTAAAAAAAAAATAGAAATCCACATTATCATTTGCAATGCTATATAAATTAAAGAATAAATAAAAAAATTATAAATGTTCAAAATTATATAATTTTAAACAATTTGAATCTAGAAACATTAATCTGCACATGAAAATTTTTTCTCAAATCTTTCTAAATATTCTCTTAAAAATTTGTTTAAAAAAATCATTTAAAAAATTTTCCAGCAATTTAATGATGTTCTTATTATTTTGGAAATCTATTTTTTAAAAATAATGTCTTGAAAATCCTGAAAAATAAAAAAAATTACCTAAAAATCTTCAAGAAACTTTTTAAAAGTTTGAAAATCTTTTTAAATATTCTTTTTAAATTAATTTTTGAACAAAAAAATCATTGTTAATTTTTCTAGGAAGCTTTTCGAAAATATTGTAAATTTTTCGTTCGAAATTTAAAAGAATATAAATTTATTTTTTAAAAATATTTTTCAGTTTTAAATTAAGTTTGGATCTCCTCAAAACTTAAAAATATCTCTGAAACTATTTCCAATTTTTTTCCAAATTTATCATTTTTAAATTGTTCTTTATGCCTCAAAAATCAATAATTTTCCTAAGATTAAAAAATTTGTTACATAGAAAAAGAAAATTGTTTAGTTTTTAATTTTTTATTTATAATCGCTCATTTA
>JAWWLR010000165.1:23012891-23030328 GCA_035041075.1 Acraspis erinacei | reverse complement strand
TTTCAACCAAAAGAGATGAATTTTTAACAAAAAAGTTAATTTTCATAAAAAATGGAAGTTACATTTTTAATTAGAAAATATAATTTTCAATAAGAAAATCCACGTGTTTTGAATATAATAATACAACATAATAGTAGATATTTCAACTAAAAAAGATTTTAATTTTAAATAAATAAAATAATAAGATAAATAAATAAGAAAGACGAATGTTCACAAAAACAGTTCAATCCTCGAACTAAGAATATTCACTTTTAACCAAACAGTTGTATTTTAAGATGAAAGTTTTTCAAAAAAAAGATAAAGTTTTTAATTAAAAAAAAAAAGAATTAAAAAAATGTTTGAATTTCCAACAGCAAAATATAAATGTTCAACAAAAAGTTAATTTTCTACTAAAATAGTTAAATTTTTAGCATTCAAAGATGAATTTTGAAGCAAATAGTTGAATTTTTATACTTAAAAGTACACAAATGATCATTTTTAGACAAGAAAAATAAATGTATAATCAAATAGGTGAATTGAATAGAAAGCCAAAGAGGTGATTTTTCAACATAATAGTTTAACTTTTGATCAAAAAGTTGAATTTTTAATATAAAAAGATGGATTTTCAACCCAAACATACGAATTTTTCACTAAACAATAGGATTTTCAACCAAAAATGTAATAGTTTCAATTTTTTCGTGGAAAATGTGTCCTCTATAGCATAATATTCTACTATTATTTTGTTGAAAGTTTTTTTGTGGAATTCAATTTTTTAAATTTAATGAACAAATCTTTTCTTGTTTCAAATATTACCTATTACAATTTTGGTTGAAGATTCATTTGCTTTTTAATTGAAAATTTATTGTTCAAGTAATAATGATTTATTTCTTGGGCCGAAAATTGAATTATTCGGTTCAAAACACGTTTTCTTCTTAGTTAAGAATCTATTTCATAATTTTAAATTAACCTATTCCAGTTTAAGATTCATAATTTTAATTTAAAATTCATCTCTTTGGCTAAAAATGTAAAAATTGATGCATTTTATTGAAACTCCGTCTTTTTGACTAAGAAGTGAATCTTCTTGGTTGATAAATAATTTCATTGGTTACAAATTAAATTATTTGTTAAAAATTCATGCAGTTTGTTGGAAAATCGTCTTTTTCAATCGAAAATTAATTTTCGTGGTTGATAATTCATGGTTTTGGTTGAAAATTTGGCTATTTGATTAAAAGTTCATACCCTTTTTTGTAAATTGAAGAATTTTTAACAAAAGTAATAGTTTTTTGGTTGAAAATTCGCATGAATCTAGCTTAGGTGGGATATAACCTCATTTTTAGGAGTTGTTTCCCCCTCGTATAGAATTTTGCCAATTTATGTATAATTGTATACGCTTTGAACGTAATGCTTAAATCTTAATAAGCAAACTGGCCCCAGGCCAGGAAACTGACCAGTAACTACCTCAAAACTATATTCCGCTCCTTGGACTCAATAGGTGCATTGACACCGATCCGAAAATTCCCGTGAAGAACCATATCGCGCGTTTCAATTCAGATAAATCCGTTCCACGGTTGTTCCAATTGGTTCCGACCCGTTCACCGTAGTTTAATGTTCAATGGAAAAAGCGTAAGTGTTAGAAAATTGAGCAATAACGCCCATGATATTAGGAAAATATTGCTGAAGAGAAGTAGCAATTGCTTTCTTCCTGATTTTACTACGTTATTCGTCTTCCACATTTCAGTATTGTTTTGCCACTTTCAGGATGTGATAGCTTCCTTAAAAGAAGGAAGTTCAACAACTATTTTCGTTTAAGTTACAGAAAAACGTGTGAAAGTGATCGAAGGTTGAAGCAGTACATGAGAGATGAAATAATAAATTTGTAAAGCTCAATCCAATGAAGTCAACTTTTTAATTTAAAAAATATGAAAAGTGGGCGCCGAGCACCTTTACGAAGGGTTTCGTAAGTCTATTAAGACTTCTGTATTAGTCTTAACTGAATCTAAATAAAAAATATTATATCCCATTATCCCCCCCCCTCGCTTCCCACCCTCACTACTAGAACTCTCTCTTCACTTCCCTTTCCTTACTGCCCACCCCTCTCATCACTTCCTCTCTCACACTACCCCCCTCACTCCTTCCTCGCTACCATTCCTTACTTACCCTCTATCACTTCACCTCCATTCCTCTCCCTTACTCTACTCTCCTACTCTATTTCCCTCCCTTATCCTACTCTCCATCCATCAATTTCCTCCCATCCCCTCACTTATCCACGCTCCTGCCCTCCCTAAACTCATTGAAAAAAGTACGACGGACGGACACTTAAATTTTCAAATAAATAGTTTATTTCTTAATTACATATTTTTTTAAATAAAAAATTGAACAGGGACATTACTTTGAACCAAGAAAAAAACTTTTCTGCCAAAGAAAACGAATTTTTTAACAAAATATGTTCATTTCAAACCAAATAGTTGAGTTTTTAACAAAATAATTAAGTTTTTAACAAAAAAGACGTAATTTAAAGCAAGTAGATTTCCAGTTAAAAAAATTTTTCAACAAAAAAAAAGATTTTTTAACACTATATCTCAAAATATCTGAAACAAAAGAATGGCGCTTGAATTTTCAACGAAAAAGATTAATTTTTTATTGAGAATTTTTTTTCAATAAACTTCATTAATTTGCAACTAAAAAAGATCAGTATTGATCAAAAATCAAAATATTTAAATTGGCAGAAATAGTAAAATTATTTTTCAATAAAAACATATTTTCAATAAAATAGTTAAAAACTATTTGTATTATCTATGTAAATGACTAAAAATCACCTGGATTACTCCAGATTACAAGTAAATTACTTGGGTACCTAAATTACTTCGAGTTACTTGAATTGCAAGTGCATTAAAAGTAGATTGCTCTTGATTACTGCGAATTACAAGTAGATTACTTCGTTCTAGATATGGGTTTCAAGTGGGTTACTTGGAATACCTGAATTACTACTAATTATCTAGATTAAAAGGGGATTGTTTCGGATTACAAGTGAATTACTTATGCTTATAAAGGATTCCGGAATGGAATTGGTTACCACTTTGGAAAACCGAGTGTTTGAGCGGACCACTTCTACATTTTCCGAGAAAAATGCGAAAATTCGATCCTCGAAAGTGGATTAGCCAACATAAAACTCACAGGATGTTTTCGCTACAAAAGGCCGAAATCAGCAAAAAAATGGAAAAATATATAACTGTGTTTTTCTGAAGATTAAATTTTTATATATTCAAACAAGTTATTGCCATTTTGCTAATTTTTATTCGTAAATTAGGGCAACATTTTTTACTGTCAAGTATGAAAAATACTTGTAGCCTAATTTCAACCAAAATTTTTGTTGTTGAAAAATGTTTTGAAGGTCTTGTAACCTCGGAGAGAAACCCTTATACCCCTTACCCCTTAGGGCAGGGCCCTTTGGGAAATGAGAAAAAGTGAAGTACTGGAGGGTACGGAATGGGGAAAATACGGTAGGAGATATAAAGAAGGATAAGTGATGGATGAGGGTGCAAACGAGGTAGGAGAAGTAGGGAATGGGTGGATATGGAAGGAATGAGAGGAGAAATGGAGGAAGGGAGGATACGGGTAAGCGATGGGAGGAGGGCCATGGTGGAAGGAAGTTGGCAAGGAGGAGTGAAAGAGGGGAGTGGGAAGATAAGTAGAAAAGAAATGGTGGTGGAAACGTAGAGTTGGGGCAATATGGGAGGGATGATTAGCGAAGTAAAGATTTTCGAAGTAGGGAAGGGGAGAGTATATGAAAGTGGTTGTAGGCGTAAGAGGGGAGAGGACGTGGTTGAAGAAGGGAAGAATGGGGGAATTCAACGAGCAGAAGTAAAAAAGGGGAAATGGGAAGTAAGTAGGGAATTATTGACTGTGAGGAGCAGGAGTAGTGGAATTGGAGTAGTTGAAGTACCGGAGGGTTGGTTAGAGGAGGAGAGGTAAGATAGGGGAGCGTAAGGTGGGAGTTGACGAGGAGGAGTGGGAAGATGGGTGGAGAGGCAATTATTGTTGGGAGGGGAGGATCGTTAAGTAGAGCAGTAAAAATAGAGGGGGTACGTGCGGAGAGTTTCAATAGGGGGAGGAGAGTATGGGGAAGTGATGAAAGGGTGTATCTGGAGGGAAAGTGATAGAAAGAGGGATGGGAATAGTAAAATTTACTAGGGGGAATGAAGAAGGATAAATGGGAAGATAGGTGGGGCAGCAATGGAATTGTGGAAGGGTCGTTAGAAATGAAATGTGAAGTAGCGGAGAGAAGGATCTGGGGATGAGATGGTAGGGTAAACAAGGAGAAGGAGGGGTTATGGAGGGGACGTGAAAGAAATTAGTTGGAAAGCTATAACGGTGAGGAGGAGTGGTTAGATAAGCATGGAGATGTAAACTATAGGAGACGAGGGCATGGAGAAGTGCTGGAATGTGAAATAGGGGACGGTATGCGATAAGAGGCGGGAGGAGGGGGGCGAAAAGATAGGGTAGAAAAGTACCCCAACTCTGATTATCTTCTTGTTGGTATGGGATTTTTCTATTTCCATCGGGCCTAAGCGAAACAAAAGAAGGCAGCTAGTAAAAGACGAGATTAAGATCTGAAAATAGGGAAGCAATGTGTGGACTGAATATTAGGTGGCTGGGCTAGATTCTGTTCCCAGCACAAATAATTGCTTCGTTTAACGTTTAACAGCAAGTCGTTGAACTAGCGCTAAAATCCGACCTTCTTTTCCTCGCCATCACGCTTCCCGAGTTCCCGGGCACTTTCCCATTGTCCATTGTTCCCGCTCTGTCGTTACTCCTTTCAGCTTCAATGGTCGTGTCGTGCCGAGGCTCACCAGAAGAACAGGAAGAATCGAGACCCGACAGTCGATAATTAACTACGACTCCTCGCAACGCGATGCAATTCTCTTCTCTTCCTGAATGTCCTTCCTTCCTTCGTTCCTTCGTTACGACGATATTCGTGTCACGCACCTGCGTGTGTAAATCTTTCCCTATAGCGCTTATATCCCAGAATAAACGAGGATCTTGAATCTTCGTTAGCATCTTGATTCTTGGCTAACCCTTTCTTCCCTCCCTTTCACCCCTAAGTATGCCACCAATCATACTTTTACAGTTTCCGGGGAAAATCGGAGTTCAGCAGTTCAATTTAGTGTACAAAATTAGTCAAAGTTGGTGCCACTCGCTTCAAAAAAGGATTTGGTAGCCCCTTAGGATGTTTGAAATTGATTCGTTTAAATACCCACTCTATAACCTTACTCCTACTTTCACTTAATCCCCTTCCTCTCACTTGCCCTTCCCACACTTTTCCTACTTTTCCTACTTCTTCTACTTCTCATTATTCTCCTCCCTTTTACTATAGCTCCTCTTAATTCCTCCTTCACTTTCCCTACTTCTCCCTCATTTACTTCTCCACTCTTCACTTTCCTTACTACTACTCCCCCCTTAATCCCCTTCATTGTCTACCTTCCCCTACTTCCTCTCACGTCTCTTCTCCTCACTTCAAATACTTGCCAGCCTCTTACTTCCCCTGCCTAAAATTACTTAACTTCTCATACGACCGCCACTTTTAATTTTGCTACATCACCTCTCCTCTTTCTTCCTTTCCCCTACTCACCATCGCTTCCATATTATCCCTATTTCTATTACCCCTATTTTTTAGTTTCACTAATCCTCCCACAATCTCCATACTTTCGACTACTTCCCCTACCCTCAAATAGTTACCCTACTCTCACTTCCCCTACTGCCCCTACCATCCCATTTATTAATTCCCTCTCCACCCTTATTCTCCATCTCCTAGTTTCCATGAACTTACTTCCCTTCCCCACGTCTCCTACTTCCCATCCCTTCACGTTTTATCATTGCTTCTCCCATCATTTTCACTGATTTCCCTACGCTCATTCCCCTTACTTCCCCATCATGTAAAAAACTACAACGGATCGACGAGTTTCTTAAAAAGAAGATTTTTCCCAATAAAAAGAGCCTTAAGGGAGATTGAACTTATTATTAGAAATTTTTGTGAAACATGGGTATCTCGCAAATAGTAAACGAAAGCTCCATCTAAAAATAGCGTATTTTTCTCAACAAGTTTTCTAGAAATTTTTGTGTTAAGATTTTTTTAGCAAGCCTTGATTTCGTCAATTTTTCGTTGTACTCTTTTCATTGTAAAACTCAGAATTGTTTACGTCGCTTTTTACTAATTTCCAAAAAAGAATTGAATTTTAATCAATCATTACCTAATTTTTCGGGCAACAAAATGATGAAAAATAAAACTTTTTTAACATGGGCATTTTTCTAACCTATAAAACCAATGTTCTATTGTATTCTATAATAATTGTATATAACAATTAAATCAAAATTAACTATTATATTAACTAATATATATTAGAGAGTCCTAATATTCTTTACTTTCTTGCATATTATTTTAAATTCTAAAATTTGTCTTCTACATTTCATTTTGGATTTAACGTATTGGTTGAAAGTAATTTTTTTAGTTGAATTAAACTGTCTTTTTTATCCAAAATTGGAATATTTTCGGTTAACATATGAAGTATTAATTTTGTCGTGGATTAATTGATCTTTTTTTAAGGGTATTATTTAGTTGACAATTTAATTTCTTCCACGCTCAAAACTTTTGTTAAAAGCCGTTATTTTTATATTGAAATTCTAACGGTTTTGTAGAAAAGTTTCTTTTTTACATGAAAATTTCATTATTTTTATGAAAATTAACTTTTCTTTTGAAAATTCATATTTTCGGTTAAAAAATTCATCTTTTGTGTTTGCTGATAAATTCAACTATTTAGTTGATAATTCAAATATTTAGTTGAACGTTCGGTTATTTTTTTAAACTTAGACTTTGGGCCTGAAAATATTACAATTTGGTTGAAGAATATATATACATATGTATATCGTTTTCTAGAATATTCATATTTTTGGCTTGAAAATTAAAATCTTTTGCAGAACATTTGTGTTTTTGGTTTGAAAGTTTGAATTTTTGCAAAAAACTCAACTTTTCAGATAAAAATTAACAGTTTTGTTAAAAATTTGTCTTTCATACTTAAAAATTTTAAACTTTGGCAGGAAATTCAACTATTTTATTGAAAATCAACCTTTTGTTGAAAATTCATATTTTCCAATTAAAAATTTGTCTTTTTGGTTTAGAAATTGAACTACTTTAGTAGGAAATTCAACTATTTAGTTAAAAAATCAAATATTGAGTTAAAACTTTTCCTGTTTTATAGAAAATTAATCTCTTTTACGTACAAATTCAACAATTTGGTTGAATTTCCTATTCGTTCTCGGTTGAATATTTGTATGTATGGTAAAAAATTAAAACATTTTGTTAAAAGTTTATCGTTAGTCGTTTAAAATGGCCTTTTTTGTTAAAAATTCATATTTTCGAGTTGAAAATTCATCTGTCTTCTAGAATATTCGTATTTTTTGGTTCAATTAGAATGTTTTTAACTTCAAATTTAAATTTTTTCGTTAAGAATTCATCATGTTTGTTAGTAAATAAATCTTCTGAATTAAAAAATAATCTTTTTGGTTAAACATTCAGCTATTTAGTTCAAAATTCATCTATTTTGTTGAAACTACATCATTTTTACTTATAGTATCAGAAATTTATCATCAAAAAGAATTTATTTCAAACCTATTATTTGCTGCCTGAATTCCACGTTTATGATTCCTTAAAAATGAATTGAAAGTTTGTAAAAAGGTCTAAAAGGACAAATTGGGTCAAAATTCTCGATTTTAGGCGTTTTAGGACATTTTTTTAACTTAAGCTAAAAAAAGGTTCGAAGTGGAAAAAGGGGACGGCCTGTGATCCCTGCAATTCTATAAATTACAAGTTCAATCAAATAATGACATCTTATTATTTTTTTACTAGAAAGAAAGTTTTTACCAGATCCATCATATATTTTCTTAATACAATGATGTGACAGTCAAACTTTTTGCAGGACCAGTTCTTTATTACTCAATCGATTTTCATTCACGTCAAATTTCGAGATCTTATCCTTATTCCTGATTCAACTTCGCATGGTGCTTTTTTTTTAAACATTATACCTGGATTTTCGATATTTTAGGGGATTTCTTAAATTTAAAGGGAAATAAGAGAATCCATCATATAAAACTGCTAACCTTCATTGGTAGGTGAGCATAGTAGAAGCGGCTTAATATGTAAAATGTATTTCATTATTTTTTATAAAATTAATGAATTTAAGTAAATTATCATTTACTTTCATAGTTTTTAATTTATCATTTATGTTCGTTGCGTTGCCCCAGATCAGTATTATAAAGTGCAATTTTATGTATTTTCTCTAGCGTAATCAACTTTTGATATATACGTGAAAGGTTTTTTTAAATTTTTGTCTACATTTATGCGATTGATTTATATGCGCTAATTTACAATTAAAATGACAATGCAAGTATCCGTTTATGTCTTTTTTTCATTTAAATTTTTCGTATTATTCCATTACATGATCAAATTATTCAAACGTCTCAATAAAAATAAAGTTGTATAATTAAATTTTATTCATGTTTAAAATAATTATATTCCAGTTATATATTTTTTATTTGTGATGTTTTAAAATAAGGATCTGAATTAAATATTCAAAATTATAGGTATATATCTTTTAATTATTTAGCGATTTCTTGAGACGCTGTTATAAAGTGAAAATTATTTCAATGTTTCAATGAAGATAATTGTTTAATGGCGTTTATGCTTTGAACTGATTAGATAGTTATTGCCGGATTAATTTTTTCACAAGATTAAATTACATACAGTTGAATATTCTTTAAATTTTTATAATAGAAGTTTATTGTATTTAAAATACCTCTATTCCAAATTTGTAATTAATTAGAATGTTTGTGATGTGAAAAGAGTATCTGAATTCAATTTTCAGAAGCATTTGTACGCTTCTTTTTTTTCTAGAATTAATTTACAAGGTTATTCATAAATCAAATTTTCAGAAATTAAAGTACAACTTTTAAAGTAATATAAAGTGAAAACTATTTCAATATTTATATGAAAATAATTGATTATCTCTTTTGATGTTTTGAACTGATTAACTAATTAATAGTTAATTAATCTTTTTCACAATATTTCATATAGATTAAATTTTAATTTTTTCTCAATTAATGAACATAAATTGATTATTTAGTTTCAGTTTATGTATAAATCAATTTTTTTGGAAGTGAAAGTTTAAATTTGGAAAAAATCTAAAGTCAAAATTATTTAAATTTTTCAGTGAAAATAATTGATGATTGCTTTTTAGTTTCTGAACTGATTGATTAATTATTACCTGAATTATTTGGTTCACAATATTAAATTATATTTAGGTTATGTAGTTAAATATTGGCTATGATTTGTATAATAAAACTATATTTATATTTAAAATACCTCAATACCCATAATTATATAATTCCTTTAAATATTCGTGATGTTGTGAAATGAGTATCTGAATTTAATTTTATAAATTACATGATGCACATTGCACATTTTTTAACTTTGTTAGAATTAGTTAAAAAGGATAATAATTAATTAAATTTTCACATAGGAAATTTCAAATTTATATATATATATATATATATATATATATATAAATTATAAATTAATTTAATGATTCAATGAAAATAATGGTTTATTTCATTTATTTAAGAAAAAAATTACTTATTTACTTTAAGGTTATGTAGTTGTATGTTGGCTATAGTTTGTATAATAAATTTGTATTTATGTTTAAAATACGTCCAATACAATTATAACATTTTTAAATATTCGTGATGTTGTGAAATGAGTACAGCCCTACGGCAAATTCCTATACAGGTTCCCATACACTGAACAGAATTGTAAGTTTATAAAAAAAATCGTATTAAAAACACGCACCTCTTTTTTTGTGGTGATCTCAGCAATAAATTAAGTTTAGAAGAACCGTTAGAAAACTTCCTAAATTTCAAGTCGATTGATTCAAACAGGACTCTAACCGTAACTTGTACTTCATTTTATTTAAAAAAGTATTATGATAATTAAATACTATAATAATATAAAATAAAATTATACAAACAATAGTATGCAAATATTTATTGATATAAAAAAAATTGAAATAATTTTAATACAAAAGTTAGCGTACGTGTACTACTCTTAAGAGTACACTTTGTTTGCGATTTTGTCCTTCTGAATATTTGCCAGATTTCTAACCCCAAAACTTCATATTTTATTCTTTTTTTGTCTCCAGTAAAGTAAACTAGTAAAAAGTGAAGTAAAAATGAAAAAATTTTGCGTGGAACTTTTATATTTTCGGACTGACTAAGCTGGATGTTAATCAAATATTTGAAAGAGATTTGGTCACTATCATGCGGCCGGAAATTCCTAATCTTGTGTAAACAGAATAATGTAAGTCGAGCCGAAAATTTTTAGGCTGGTAGAAAGTGATTTTTATATAAGAAGGATTAAACTGTTCATTTTTATATTTTCAATCAAAGTTAAAAGTTTCTAAAATTAAAGACGCGTCTCTTCAAAGGCTGCTAAATGATGAAACTTTTCAATTATTATTGTTAATCAAAAAACCTTTGAAGTTTAGCTTCAACAATTTCATCTAATAATAGAAGTTTAATTTAGGGTAATACTTTCGAGTTCTAAATTTAGAATTATTTAGAAAATTTATTTTAAAATGCATATTTACAAGAAGCGCCAGAGAATTGGCTTGTGCCTTTGGCGCTTCTCACTTGTCAAGTTGTCATAAATCCATCGCTGATTCATCTTCACTGATTCGTTCACTTGACAGTTATTTTGACAATTGACAAATGAAAATGCCACCAGTAGCCCACTTTACATGACGACTAAAGAATTCGAGAATCCACAAAACGAATATTGTCTATAATTTGTATGAATGTAATATATTATAAAAAGACCATACAATATATAACTAATAATGATATAAATATGAAAATAACTACATCGGCTTTCATGAAATTTGAATTTAATTTTAATAATAATTATAATTTAAATCCGATTTCAGTAATCTTTAACTTTCATTCTAATGTAAAATTTTACCCCAGCAAGCATTAAAAGAAAAGTTTTGAATGTTTATAATTTAGAATTGTAAAAACTTGAACATCTTTCTGGAATAGGCTTATGTTGAAGGTTTGCAATTGAAGATCCTTTAATTTTTAATACGTATAATTTAAAATGATGTAGTTTTGACTTTTTTTAATAGATCAATTTCTAACAAACGAAAAATCCTCAATTTACAAAATGCAAAAATAAAGATTCTCAAATTTGAATGATTTTGAAGATAAAAAGACAAGATTTCAATTCTACATCTTTCAAATTCAAGAAATTTCGAATTTAAGTTCTTCAGATTATAGATTTTTCAACTGCAAAACGTAAAAATTGTACAATTTTTAATGGTGAATTGTCCAAATTAAAAACTCTTCAATTTGAGAGATTTTCAATTTAATGTTCTACAGTTTTGAAGATTTACAATTAAAAATTATTCTTGAGTGTTGAAAATATCGAATTAGAAATTATTCAATTTTTAAGATTTTTACGACTTATAATTCAAACTCTCTAATATTTAAGAACTATAAACAAAAAATCTTAAATTTTAATGATTGTGGAAATGAATAGTTAAGTTTTCAATTCTAAATCTTCCAAAATGAAGAAATATCTAATTTAAATTATAGAATTTACAGAATTTTTTATTGTAAAACTTAAAACTCCAAACTTTTGGGTGTACATTCTTAAAATTAATATTATACTTAAAAATTAAAATAAAAAAAAGATTGCAGTTTAAAATTTTAAGCCTTTAAATTCGGATTTTTAAAAAAGTTGATTTGAAAATATTAAATATCTTTTATCATTTCCAAATAAAAAATAATGTAATTATAAATTCCTAAGTCTAAAATGTTCTCAATTTTCAACTAAAATGAGGAAGCTTCAACTTGAATAGTCAAATATACTGTTGAAAAATAAATTTGCAATAAAGAACAAAGATTTTACAATAAACTAGTTACATTTTCAACCGAAAAGATTAATGTCTAACAAAAAGGTTAAAAGTCAACTAAATACTTGAATTTCTAACCAAAAAAGACTAATTAAAAAAAAAGTTAAAATTCTACAAAATAAAAACTAATTTCATAAAATTCATCAATTTCCTACATAGGAGATTAACATTTAACGAAATAAATGATTTTCTATCTAAAAGCATTGACTTTCTACTTGGAAAAATTCATTTTCTATCGAAAAAGTTAATTATTAACTAAATACTCGAATTTTTAACCTAGTAGTTAAAGTTACAACTAAAAAAGATAAATTTTTAGTCAAGCAGTTGAATTTTCAACTAAAGATGATAAATTTTCGACCATAAATAGAATAGTTAAATAGTTGAACTTTCAACTAAAAAATATGTTGATTAGTTTTTCACCAAATACATGAATTTTTAACGATAAAGATTAATATTCTATTTAGAAAGACACGTTTTTAACAAAATACATGAATTTTCAACTAAAAAAATATCAATTTTGAACCAAAAATAAAATACTGAAATTTTTCGATTAAGAAAATTAATTTTCAACAAAAAAAAACAAGAAATTTTCAACAAAATAGTTCAAAAGTATTTGGATTACCTATGTAAACTAATAATCTGATTACCTAGATTACTCTGTATTATAAGTTCATTATTTGTATTACCTAAATAACTTTAATTATAAGTTGATTCATGTAGATTATAAGTGGGTTATTTGAATTACCATCATTTCTCCGCTTTATTTTAAATAAAAGTGTATTACGCTGGAATATCTACATTACTCGGAATTATGTGGATTAGAATTGGATTACGTGGATTATAAGTTAATTATTTGGATTACATAAATTACTTCCAATTACCTGGATTAAAAATGGATGACGCTGTATTATACGCGGATTCCGATGGATTCCAAGTGGATTACTTGGATTACCAGAATTATTTGGAATGAACTAGATCACAAATGGATTACCCTGGATTACTTCGGATTAAAACTATATTAATCAAGATTATAACTGGATTACTCCCGCTTACACGTGGATTACTCCCGAATACTGGGGTTACTTCAAAGTACTTGAATTACACTGGCTTACAGGAGATTACTTTAAATTACTGGAATTACCCTGAATTACACTTGATTAACGGATTCGACCGGACTAAAAGTGGATTACTCTGAATTACTTGACACTGGATTACTCGAATTACACTGGATTACCATTTCGGATAGCCGAACGGTACGACGGATTACCAGAGCAACTGCCATCAATGAGAATGACACTGACTCGCAGTAGAATCACGATGAATCACACCTATGGCTACGCTTCACGACCGTGTGTATTGAGGACGCGGAGCGACATAAGGAATCGGAGGAGCGACATAGCGACATAAGCCTTCTGCATCGATCTCGCCAGTGCCTCGGCGTGTTTGCGGAATCTTTCTACTTCTCTTAAATTAATTAGATTGAGTAGATTACAATTATATTGGTAAACAAATATGATTAAGAGAAAAATAGCTTTCATAGATTATTAAATCTTTACTATACTATTTATCTAAAATGTATATCAACTATCCTATTACTCAGTGATTAAATTTTCATTTATAATGCAAAATGATGACAGGCGATTACACGCCATCTGGGAGGTACCTCCAACAATAATTATCCTTCCGCAAGTCACCTGCCACATGTTGGCAAGACATCAAACATGAAAAATGTAAACCACTTAGCGTTTATGATGACTCTTATATGGAGCTTTACTCTCCTTTTACTTTTATTGCTCCACTGAAATCCTTAAGCGAATTAAAGGATGTTAATATGCGGAGTCGTTCTTCCGATCAACACTCTTTAGTCACTTACACGTGACAGTTGAAAATTAACATGCAACCTTGTAGAAGACAAATTACACCTTGAAAGTCTTTCTGAAGTTTGAAGAACACTTCTTTGATTGTAAGTGCTAATGGCTTCGTCTTTTAGACCCACTGAAGAAGCTAATTTCTACCTCCAGGGGATGAAAGGCATGAAAGGTGCTAAGAAAAGGTAGTCTATCAATCTTCTTGTTATTGTATATATTTATGTGGCTCAAAAGAATAATTTATCAACTAAAATGACTTGTCACGAATAGGTCTAATCTAGAGGGAAAACAAATCTGGAGAACTGTTGGACCGCTCAGTTAGCAGAACTTTTAATCCGGTGTAAACAGATTAATCCAGAGTAATCCAAGTACTTCGGAGTAATCCCAGTATTGTGGAGGTATAACCTTGTAATCTGCTTTAATCCGAGTAATATGAAGTAAATTCAAGTAATTCGAAGTAATCCCAGTATTCAGGAGTAATACACTTGTAGGTAGAAACAATCAACTTGTTAGTTGCAGTAATCCACTTGCAACCCAATTGTTCTCTGGTTCTAACCTGGAGGAATCCATTTCAAATATGAACTAATACAGTTCTAATTCAGCGTGGTTCAGTTATAATCTGGAGTAATTACGATAATCCATTTTTAATCCACCTAAAATCCTGGGTAATCCACTTGTAATTCAGGTAATTCGAAGTAATTTAGACAGATCAAGTAATTAAACTGCAATCCAGTGTAAATCGAGCTAATTCAGAATAATCAATATATGTAATACAAATATTTTTTACCTGTTTTGTAAACATATATTTTTTTTTATTCAACTTTTTTGCTGAAAATTTATCTCTTTGCGTTCAAAATTCAACTATTTTGGTAGAAAATAAATTTATTTCGTTAAAAGTTGAACCATAAAGTTGAAAATTGTTATTTATTTGTTTGAAAGGAATCATTCATTCTTCTGGTTAAACATTTTTTAATTTAATTTAAAATTCGTCTGTTTGGTTGAAAATGTAACTGTTTTCGTGCAAAACGGTTCTTTTGGTTAAGAATTTATTTGTTATACTAAAAATTTAACTGATTTATTTCTGGTAAATATTTGTCTTTCATAGTTGAAAATTCATGTGATTTATTGAATTTTAATTGTTTAAAAAAATTAAGAATCCTGCTTCAAAAATCATATTTTTGGTTGAAAATTCAACTATATTTGTGAAAAATTTGACTATTGTATTGAAAATTCCTTTTCTTTGGTTAAAAATGAATTTTTAGTTTCAGGAAAACTTATATTTTTGGTTGAAAGTTATTTTTTGCCTATAATTCCTTTAGCTGTTTTCTTGAAAATTAATTTTTTTACTGAAAATTTAACTATTCAAGTTTTCGTTGCAAAATTTATCTGTTTAGTTGAAAATTCATCTTTTTTGGTGAAAAGTAACTATTTTGTAGAAAAATATTTTGTTGTTGTTAAAAAGTAATTTTTTAAATGGAAAATTGAACTATTTCAGTTTTGGTCACAATTTTTCTTTCTTAGTTGAAAATTGATGTATTCTGTTGAAAATTCATCTTTTTTGTTAAAAAATTATTCGTCGGGCTTGAAAATTCATTTTTTGGTTAAAAAGGAACATACGTCGGTAAAAATTTAACTATTTTTAAAAATATTTTTAGATGAAAATTAAACTTTGATTTTTAGTGAAAATTTGTTTTTATGAAAATTAAATTTTTTGCTTCAAAATTCATATTTTTTGTGGGAAACTGAACTATTTTGTTAGTAATTCGTTTTTTATTGCATTCAACTGTTTTCGATCTAAAGTTAAGATCTGCTTTTTTACAATTTCCAAATCAGGAATTTTAATTCGAAACATTCATTACTATAAGATAAAAATAAAATTGTAAATTATTCTTGAGTAATAAATTCGATCATTCTGTTCTTAACTTTTTGATCCTATGTTTTAAAAATGAGAAAAGGATTCTATTCATAATTTTTCAATGTACATTTTTGTAATATTAAGAAATAATTATGTTCTTAGCAGTTTGCTACTACGCTATAATTTATAAACTTTTTCACACATTTCTCGAAAAATTTGACATGAATCAGCTTTTATCTCAAAAAATTAATTGTGACTGTGAAGGAATTAAGAATGTGTCAAAAAATAAGCTAGAAGATTTTATGACATATTATTTACTCTTTCAGAAGTTTTAACAATTTTAGGACAACTTTAAATTGTTTAAAAATATATTTTTATGTTTTACAAATTTTCAAAAGATTCGGAAATAGTTTGAATCCTGAGAAGTTTTCAAAACATTCAAAACAAAATGCACATTCTTTGAAGATTTCGAAACAAAAGAATTTTCTTAAGAGTTTTAACAAATTTCAAGAGAATAGATATATTTCTTGAGATTCCTGGAAAAATTTTAGATGTATTTTTATTTTGAAAAATTAATTTTAAGAGATATTCGTAAAAGATTTCAAAAAATTCCAAATGATTTATGAAATGCTTAAAAGTTTTGAAAAGTTTTAAAAATAATTTAAAACTTGATGAGAAGCTTTTTTTAAAGAATTTTGAAATGTTTTCAGAGAATCAAAACATTTTCCTAAGATTTATTGAAAAATTGTAAATGATTCTTTATTTGTAAAAATAGATTTAAGGTAGCTGTCGTGCCAAAAGTTAGATAGCTGAAAAAATAGTTTTTCTATGATTTTAAGAATCAAAATATTATAACTGATGTCATTTCAAAGGAAAAACATTATTATGGATAATATTAAAGTTCACACAAAAGAACATTAATTTAAACCATGTTTTTTGCCATTTAATTTTTTCTTTAATTAAAAAAAATTTGTTTTTTACCAATTTAAAAAAATGATTGAATTTTAGTAAATGAGGGCTTATTTTTCCGAAAAAACATTCTTTAGCACTCTACTGTTTGCCATTTTTAAAATAACTAAATAATCTTAAAATATAATTATTTACTTGCCATATTGGAAACAGTAGAGTTGTAGAGAATGGTTTCCCGAAAAAATAAGCCGTCATTTATTAAAATGCAATCATTTTTCAAAAATTGGTAAGAAGCTATGGTCAGAAAAAATTTATTTGCAAAAACATGGTTAAAATGAATGTTTTTTATTTGGAATGACATCAGTTACAATATTTTGATTCTTAAAATCATAGAAAAAATATTTTTTCTGATATCTGACTTTTGGCACGACAACTACCGTAAAGAGATTATTTTAAAATATTTTTAAAACCTTAAGAACATTTTCAAAGATTTCCAAATATTTCCAGGGGGTTTTTAAGAATTCCAGAACATACCAACGGATTTTTCAGGATTTTTAAGATTCCCAAATATTTATTAGCATTTTAAGGAATTTGAAAGGACTTCAAAAGATTAAGAAAGTTTCAAAAGATCATTATCAAAGGATCAAGACTTGAGGATTTTAATCAATCTCAAAATTTCAAAGGATTTTAAAAGGTTTCAAAGATTTAGACCATTTGTAGAGGTATTAAATGGATAAGTTTAATTTAATTTCTATTTAAAAGTGATTTATACTTCTTTAAATGGATTTACGTTTTCCAAATAGCTCCGGGTA
>JAWWLR010000165.1:22985098-22999090 GCA_035041075.1 Acraspis erinacei | reverse complement strand
TACGTTTACAAAATGCTGGTACCTACACTACTCATCTACATCATTTAAGCATTTTGACATACTTATTACTATGCTACGGACACCAGCATCTTTGATCTAAAAGAAATAAACATCTTAATCAAGCTGACAGCTACAGGGGGGTGAACCTTTCATACACAATCAAAAGTACACACGCAAACCTTGTGCTCTTCTACGCATCTAAATATCTTACCGTTTGACACCTAGGAAGGGATACCATATATTTTGGTAACTGCGCCATTCTCCATATTTGGGCAGATGACGATTCTTACTCGCTGATTGGCCATCCTACTAATTACCTCCTTGGTACTTAGGAAGAGATAATAAGGCATTATATTTACTACGACACTTTGCATATATGCACATAAATACAATTCTCAACGCCCATTGTATAATTAGGGTCTTACCACTCCTCTACATAGTTAATTGTCAACGCTGATGGAAACCATGATGAATCCCTACTTCTAATATCACTCACCCCTACGGGAATCTGAGAAAGGAGCATCTGCATAAATACAGAGGATTTGGAAGCAGAGATCAGTTTAGTTTAGTTTATATGAGCTTAGTTTAGTTTCATCAGTCTACTTCAGTTTACTTAACTCTTTAGTCCCAGTCCGCTCTCAGTTACAATAAAAGAATTCCTAAACCCTAAACTCCGGTCCGGCAAATCTCGGCCCCTCAACCATCCAACTATCGATACCTTAAATGAGTCAGTTCTGTGCGGAACTCCGTGTAGAGGAACACTTGCCACAGAGCGACAACGGAGGCCAGATATATTGACCTGGCCACCCCAGCCTGTAGACCATTCTCTGCACTACTCACCCTCTGCGAGCCCCAAACAGGGTGCCAAAAAAGGAGGAAAGAAATACCTTTGTTTTCTGAGAGCGTTGTTTGTAAAATAAGAGTATTCAGTCGAATTGTCGCTTTCCTACAAAATTTGATCTTCTAATTTAACTGTCATTTAAATAAATATGAATTAACCTTTAAATTTTTATTTATTTCTGTCAATTGACAGTTATCCTGATCCCAGAATTCTAGTTTTTAATTAGAATCTAAAACGAGGAACCTTTTTTAAAAAAATGAAAATACGATGTAAGTAACATCTCTTGGGAAGTAACATGGATGTCACAATAACAAAATCGCAAAAGTGACGCACATCATGTTTACAAACCCTGCACCCAAATACATACGCCTAAAGGTTGACTATGTCCTGTTATTCCTGTTGGAATAATGTTATCTAGCTGTAAAAATATTAAGGTAAGATGATAATATATCATTTGATAAGATTGTAAATTTTAAAATTATTCCAACAGGAACGACATGAAAGATTCAATATTCGTTGTCAACTACTCTATTATTGAATTCGAGGTTAACCTGCTGAACCTCCAAGTTACAGACTTTACCAGGTAGTAAGCTTTAATCCATTGAAATTGATCGCTTCGGGGATCCATTAACATCTGCTTATGAACGAATGCTCTACTGCTGCTGGATGGTGAGAGACAGGCCATTTAAAAATATAAGTAGAGGATTCATAGACTCCTTTTGACGGTTAAATCGAAAGAGGATGCCTCTTTAAAGGTTAACCCAAGGACGATCTCAACCTGATTCGAATTCAACGTTCTGTCTGTCGACCGCAAGGTCGAGCAGATAGCGCATGCTCCTCCAACTCCCGCTTACAATCCAAAACATAACCTGTTATCTAATGGTTCTTCCCGCCAACTGCTTAATCTTCTCCTCCTAACATAATTTCCTCTCAATGTCCCTAGATACACTGCTTATTGCTAACTGCTTTTTTCACGATGTGTAAATAAACCCATGATGGGGCTCAGCTTGGGCATTTGCAGGGATGTTACAACTAATTGGACTGTAGGAATAATTGAAGATCGGGGTACTTGTACCAATATGCATACACATACGCCCCTGCTCACTCACATTCCCAGTAATGCTCGCGTAGCATCAGGGATACAGTGTGTTGTATATAGTCCTGCCCTACTGATGTCATTCAGTGTCTCTTCTTAAATTTGCACGGGCACCCATTGAGGGGGGTGTGCTCTTGTACTAGTACTTGTTATTGATTGCAACCTATTATTTATAGCAATTCCATCATCCACTGCGATTTTATTATTTATTTTATCTAATGTATTCTTTTATTTATTAATGTGTTTTTATTATTTATTGCGACTTTAGCATTTTTGTCCTAGGTGTAGTATATACATCATGTCACTTATTGTTATTTGACTCTACAATAAGGGCGGGTATCCGTGTGAATTGAAGATGATAGCCGCTCACTGTGAGGCTCAGTTTTCATATGGCACGGGACAAGGGGCCATTGAGCGTGTGTGATCCAGCACATTGTTACTTTAGTCTATTAAGTCCTCATTAGTCCTTTTTTCACAGATTGCTCGTATCGACCTGGGCACTATGTCTCATCTCGGCCGGGTTCAGCATGGGGCCCTTGGACGTCGCGAGGGCCCGGGACCCGGGGCATTTAGGAGCAACAGCGGTACGCGAGGGCGCGGAGTAGAAAGTCCCTCGCGGGGTAGGGGTAGCTTGGATAGTAGCAAGAGAAGGCGGGGATTTCTCACTCATTCTCCTTAGGAGGGGCTCAAGGAGCGTCTTACCGAGGTAATAAGGGGAGCCAGTCGGCTCACGAAATAACGAATTCCATAAAGGACTTTTTTCTCGGCGATCAGGGTCAGGAGACAGATAGGGATGGATTAAATTCTACACAGTCCTCTCACTTAGCACAAGGGTCTACTGATTGAGCCAGTCAGGGAGGTGGTAAGGGCTCGCGAGGAGATTTCGCCGAAAACTTTCTCCAGTGGACCAGGCCGGGTGGGTCCTCACTTCTGCTTTATCCGGAGTCTCCCCCTACCCTACATGGTGTTCCTCGAAAGCACCATGGATGGTAAGAACGTGGGGAGGTATGACCAATTGGAACTCTCGGATAGGGTTGACAGCGTTCTTTTTAGCCCTAGTCACATATTTAGAAATTAAAAAAATAGAGTAAAAATTTTCTGTGCATCCGGGTCAGAGGCGAACACCTTAGTTCTTTCTACAAAATTAAAAGGGATGGGATATAAGGTTTACATCCCTCCCTCCTTGCTGGTCAAAAAGGCCTTCGCCAACGAGGTTCCCACGCGTTACTCAATTCAGGAGATTGTCCGAAAAATTTCTCCAGAAGCTATGGAGGGGAGAATCTCGATAAGGAGGAGTACAAATGGTGACGGGTCTTTGAGTGATAGAGTAGAATTTTTCTTCTCTTCATCAGAAATTCCGCGTAGTCTAATGATCTCTAACTACGCATTCAATCTGACTCCTGAGAGTTCTGTGCAGCATTCCATAAGACGGAGAGCTGCTAAAACAGACTTAGGCCTCCTTTCTGTTTCAACTGTAGTGAAAAACAACTTCCTCTTACCATGACTGTTCCATATACAAGTACGAATTTGAGGTTATGAGGTTTCGATTCTGGAATAATTGTGGCTATGAGGAGGAGGAAAAGGAGTTAGACGAGGTGAGCATTTCCCGCCCTAGAATACGGGGACTGTCGTGATCTTCCAATGAACTCTCTTCCCTCGCCCCAGTTTCCTCCCTTCAGCGGGAAACAGCCCAGACACACATCAGCAATGGCCCTCATAACGCCTCATCTCCAGTAATGGACCTCTCTCGCCACTCCCAGAGCCCGTTCAAGGAGTCGGCCGATGTCCCTGTCGACAAAAACAATAGGACCTTCGAACAGACTGGGGCAGCTCTGATGGGTTTGGAACAGGAAAGGCCTTTCACCCCTAATAAAAATTTTTCGGAAGATTTAGAAGTGGATTTCCAGGGCTTTGAGGATAAGCAATGTTACCCGGATTTCTTTTAGTCAAATGCAAACTTTCTGCAAAAGCAGTTGGATTTTCAACCCGAAATAGAGAATCTTAGTTTTAATAGTCTTAACAGTCTTAATCTAGCTGTTTCCCCTTTTATTTACTCCTATTATCGTTTTATTCTGTTCACGCCACGCGCGTGTCCACACTAACCTAAAAAGAGTGCATTTTTATGCATGTTTTGTTCATGTTGTATTTCTGTTGTATTCGTGTTATCTGTGATATATCATCAGACGACCTCAGAACTTCTTCTAAACGCTCCATATTTCACAAGGACACTGTACTTTTTAGGTTAAAGGACGATTAAGTCGCCCTGACCGACCGATCTTGACCGGTTACATTTAACAGTGATTAAAGCGAGTTAATCGGTGGTTAAAAAGTGGTGTAACGCGTAACTAGCTTTAATTGGCTTTAATAGAGGATTACATTTTTAACCGATGATGGTGGAACCGGCCCTTAATCCCTTACAATTTTTAAAATTCCTCTAAAAGCTTCGAAACCGTATACAATCTTTTAAATTCCTGAAATTAGTTAAAATCCTTTAAGAGTCCTGGAAATCCGTTAAAATCTTTGAAATCTCGTAAAGTTCATTTAAATCCCTAGAAATTTAATTTCAGTTATTTCCTAAAGTTGTCTAGAAATCAATTGGAATCCCTTGATGTACTATATTTAAATATCCTTATCCTGAATAACTTTTCAAAATCTTTTGAAATGTTCTGAAATCCTATATGATATTCCTTAAAACTTCCTAAAATTTTTTGAATCTCCTTATTTCCGAAACGAAAATTCCGTAAACTTTTTAAAATCCTTTGAAATCCCTTGAAATTTACAAAATTCCCTAATTCTTATAAAATCCCTATCAAACCTACAAAAACGAGTATAATCAGGAAAAACACTTTGATATCTGTAATAACTTTCAATATTTGTTCAAAAGTTATGAACTCTTTGAAATCATCTAAAATCTCGTAAAATCCCGTAAAATGTAGTAAAGTCATTTGAGGTCCCTGAAATCTTTTAAAATACCTTTAAATCTGATGGAATATTTTCGTATATTTCTTTTGAAATCCTATGAATCCCTTAATTATTGTAAAATTCGTTGGATTCTTGGAAATCTTCTAATTTCTTCCGAAATAATTGGAAATTTCTTAGAAAATTTGTAATTTCTTGAAATTTTATAAAATCTTTCGATATTCTTTTAAATGTCATGAAATTGACTGATAAAATGTTCAAAATTATCTGAAATCCATTGAAATATTTAAAAACTCCCTGGGAGTCTGCAAAAATCTTTAAAATCTCCTAAAATTTCTTGATTTCTCTTGAAATGTTTTCAAATTTTTTTAAATATTTGAGTTCTCTGGAAATTTTAATTTTTGAGTTGGCGGATGCTATGATATACCATAATATAAAATAAAAGGCTATTTTGAAAGTGAAAATAAAATTAATCTTCAAAATAGTCATCTTTCACATATTTTTAAATCTTTTTATCCTTTCTGTAAATATTTAAGGTTTTAGACTTTTGTTATCCCTACCTATATCAATTCCTAAAACTTTTCTTGATCTCCTACTTTAATATTTTGGGTTTGCCCTTAATTAAAACCAAATCATCTTGATATTTCGTTGTCGCTTTGTTTCTATAAAGTATCGTTGAAATAATCTAATTATTTTTAACCTACAAGGTGAAATTTTTTTCGAGTTCTAATTATAAATCATCCGAAACTTTTTTTAATACTAGGAAGAAGAGCTACGGACACATAAAAATAAAATGTAGTAAAATATCAGATAGAGCAGTATACATGCCGCGATATCAGGAAAATACACTTTGTTGAATCATCAACAAATTATTCTTGCTAAAATTATTCTTTCTGTTATATATCTCAATGAAATATCTCTTTCAGCAAAACAATTTCGCCCGAAAAATTCCAAGTATTTCAATAGGTGTTGTTTTATATCAAATAAAATGTTGCTTCCTTAGTCATGATTGAATTTATTCTCTTGAGAATTCTATTTATATAGAGAAGTTGTGTAATAATATTCATGCTCTAGTTAGAGTATACTCTATAAAAGTATCAATTTTATATGATGAAACATATCTTACCGATTTGCCGAAGATATTTTTAAAAATAATATAGATATTTCTCGTTTTTTTTTCTTTTTCTCCTAGAAATTTCTCTTCGTCTTTCAAAATCCATCGTAAAATTGAAGAAAAAGTTTCAAATTAACAAAAGAAGGTATATTTTAAAGAATTAATAGGATCCATTTTTTCAAATTAACCTTATTATTATTCCACTAAAAATTCTTTAAATCTGTTTCTATTTAATCACACCATAATAATCTTATACATTTTTTAAACATATTTTCGAAAATATTTAGAAAATTTTCTAGATCTTTTTTAGGAAAACAATTTGGTTCCTTTGACTTTTCTTGCATATGCTGTCGTTTCGGCAAAAAAAAAACGTTAATTGCCGTTTGTCAGACAAAAAAATGCCCTCTTTTCTCCAAGGCGAGTATCATGGAATATCTTTACATTAGGGCGACAAATTTAGAACCAAATCAATAGAAAAAAATGGTGGGGGTTTTCAGTAAACTGACTTTGAATATTTTTAGAAAAACTGCTGCAATTTACTTAATTTTAAACTTTTTTCAATTTTGCAATGGATTTTCCGTGAATATTGAAAAACAAAAAATGTTAAACATTCCGATGGAAGTTCTCATCCTCTTTAAAAATTCAAGAGGAAAATAAAATAAAGTTCGAAATTAACAAAATGGCGGCAATTTTAATGAAAATATTCAAAGTCAATTTTACTCTAAACCTCCGCTATTTTTTCGCTTGGCTTTTTTTAATTTGTAAATAAAATTTACAATTAAAAATAATAATAAATTAAAATGATAATAAATATAAATGATTATCCACCTTGGTGAAAAAAGAGAATTTTTTGGTCTGAAAAACGAGAATTCTTGTTTTTTTGCCAAAACGCTCAAGTCGCAAAAAATCGAAGGAAAAAATTTTTTTTTTTTAAATTAAAAAGAAAAAAGTAAATACCTATATAATCCTGAAAACTATCACACTTTTAAATAAAATTTGAATTATTTTTTGTTTTTCAGTTTTCAATTTTTAAAGTTCAAATAATAATAACCTAGTGAATTTTTTGTCTTTAAATAGGTAGTATACGTGTCGTCTCTTTCCGTTTTGAATTGCATTTAACGTTTGGTTGTTTTTACTTTCAAAAAATTCCAAACTTGTTTACTTTCGTTACTCCGGAATCTTCAAAATTGCAATAATTTATTTTAAATATTTTTATATTTAAAATTGTATAGGCGAGAAATTTTATCAAGAGACAGAAATAAAATAGTGAAACTAGAGGAAGCCGGAACAGGGCTGCAAGGCCTGTAAACTGAAACCATGCAGTCCACAGAGAAATAGTAATTAGACTCTTTCGAACGAGACTGCGATAGAACAAAAGGATTGTGACGTGGGTTTATAGTTTATTTTAAAATAAAATAAAAAAATTATTTAGAGCAAGACCGTGCGCCTAAACAAATGTTTGGTCACTCTTCGCTCTCCCCACGTCTTCTTCTACTACTTCCCCCTTTTCTTGCTTCCCCAGCTAAACCTCCCCTTTCCCAACCCTTACTACCACTCTCCTATTCACCGTAATTTCTAATAATTTCCCATACTTCTCCTCAAATTCTCTACTTCGCCTTCCTAATATTTCTGCACTTCCCCTATTTCCTCTGCCTTCATTTCCCCTCGCTTCCCCTACTTCCCCACACCTCAATTTCCCTGACTTCCCTTAATCTTCCCTTATTTCCCCTTATTTTCCCTACTGATCCTCCCCTAATTTCCTTTCACTTCTACTACTGCCCATATTTTCCCTATATTCTATCCCCTTATCTACTCTATTTTCTCTTGTTCCATCTATTCTCCCTTTCGTAATTTCCTCTACTTCCCTACCACCTCTCTCCTCATTTTCTTACTTTCCATATCCTCATTAAACCTACTTTCACCACTCATTTACGACCGACGAACGGACGGACACCCCACTGAAACTATCAGGGTTTCTGGTGGGGGTTTCAAAACCTTGAAAATTCTTTTCAATTACAAAAAATTCCGAAAAATGTCTTCTACTCCCCTCATTTCCTGTCACATCCTCTGTTCTATTCCCCTCTTTCCCCTCACAGCAACTACTTCTTCACCTGTCATTTCCCCTCACTTCTCGTACTTTTCGACCCCTGATTTCCCCGAATTTCCCCTGTTTCATCTCTCTTAACTTCCCTTCAATTCTCTTATTTCCCCACCCATAATTTCCCCTGCTTCACCAACCTTTATTTTTCCTAATTTTTCTCTTCTCACTTCCAAAACTTCCCCTTTTATCATTTACACTTCTAGGAAATAAGTATGATGGACGGACGGACGCACAGACACACTTAAGTAAGACTTTATATTTATGCTGTACATATAAAAAAAACATATTAATTATATTTCCCGTAAACGATATATCATGAGAATTAAAAATATTTAAGAAATGATCAGTGTTTTCAAAGTATTTCAACCAACTTCAAGAAATTTTAAGGTTTTTCAAAGGACTACAAAGTGTTTTAAAGTTTTACAAAAATTTTACGGAATTTAAAGAGATTACCAAACTATTTAGAGCATTTCATCAGATCTCAAGGAATTTCAAAAGATTTTAAGGAATTATAAAAGTTTTATGGTAGAATTTCTAGGGTTGTGCAAAAGCCATAGCTAAGTAAAAGCTCGTAGCCCGACAAAATGTTGAGAACTATGAAAAGCTCGCGAACTGTAAAAAAGCTTGTGGACCCACATAAGTTAACGGACCACAAAAAGATCATAGACCGAAAAAAAGTTCACATAGCTTGAAAAATAAATAAGGACCATTAACAGAATCAATACTAATATTAGCAGGAATTCATACTTAAAAAATAATTATACCTTTTAATCTCTATTTGATTGGAAATTATTTTGTTCTGAAAATTGAAAGAAATTTAATTAAAATAAGACCTTTCAAAGCAACATTTTTTAGTTTTCTCTCTTTTCTTTTACGTAAAATTAGTAAAAAGTAATGTTTTCAAAGAAAATGTGTTTTCCCGCGTACCAATGACTTGAATACATTAAAAATCGGATCAATTCAATGCATTAATATTCGATCGAGCAAAGCTATCAAATATTGTGGTGCACTGAAAGTTTTACGAGGTCTGCGAGCCGCTCGAACTTTTTTCTCTCCGCGAGCTGTTCGTCCAGGAGTTTTTTTTCGGTCAGCGAGTTTTTTCGGCCCGCAGCTAGACTTAACTCGACCCTTATATAATTACAAGCTTTTGCTCACCTTCAAGGATTTCAAATGAATTAAAAAGATTTCAAGAGTTTAAGGAAATTGCCTAGTACAGTTTCAGAGAGAATCTCGATTTTTAAGGGATTTTACCAAATATCAAGGGAGTTTAAGAGTTTTTATAAGATTTTCCAGAAACTTGATCAAATTCGGCTTAATGGTACAATAATTTAAAAAAAGAACCACTTCCATGGATTTCAAGGGATCCACAAATATTGAAGGGTATAAAGGGATTTTAATGAAATTTAAAAGGATGGAAGGGATTCAAAGAGATTTTAGAAGATTTTAAAATAATTGCAACAATTTTTAAAGGGTTTTAACAGATTACAAGAGATATCATTTCCCATTACTTCCCTTACTTCTCTTCCCCTCGTTTCTCATCACTACCACTTTTTTCCCATTCCTCATTTCCTCTCACTTTCCCACTTTAGCCTCTCTTCCACTCACTTTAACAACTTGTCAATCCCTCATTTTCTCTCACTTGTTCTACTTTCTCAATCCTCATTTGGCCTTACATCCCATAATAGCCAATCCCTCATTTCTCCTATTTCCCCTCCCCGCATTACCCCTCTATTCCAGTACTTTCCCTCTTCTCATTTTTCCTCCTGGGAAATAACTATGGTGGACGCATGAACATAAGGACAACCAACTGAAAGTATAAGTAGCCTGGGGATACGAAACCCTAAAAACAAATAAAAAAAAAAATAATATAATATTGGTAATTGTGTGCAAAATAATTTCGGCAGTCAAAACAGAATTAATTAACTTAATTAAATAACATATTAATGGAAGCTCCCTAATATAGACTAAAATTGTTTAAAGATTATTTCCAAAATAACCTTCTCATTTAATTCATAAATGCGCGGTTCAGACCTATGATTGTTAGCCTTCAGCTAAAGAAAACTAAAAATTTATCATAATTCCACAAGTTGTCAAGTGAGGAAAAATAATGAGTTAAGGGGAGAATAGAGAAATAGGTTGGACTGAAGGCAGGTGGGTCATTCAGAGTCAGAGTGATAATTTGGCAGCGCCAGCGGTATCCTCGCATTCCCCTCTGAAGGTTCCCAAGCCGAAAAATTATGGGGAAAACAGGACGAAGTACGAACTAAATAATGGAAAAAGTGACTGTGGTAAAAGGAAAAGTTCTTTAATACTTTTTATGAGTAGGAATATTAAAAAAAAGTTTTATAATCAGCTTTTTTATCACTTACTTGTTATTTTAGAATTAAAGCATTGCAAAACGTGTTTTTAAAATGGCGCTGAAAATGTTGTCAGCTAAGAGATTATCATCTTTTAAAATATTGACTAGCTTTTACTATTTATTGGCATGTTTTTATGAGAAGCGTCATTCGGTATGAGCTAAATAGTTTGTTGACAGATTCAGCCTGGATGTCAAGCTGATTTATTTATTTTTATAATTCGAACATAAAAAACAAATACTACCAATTAAAAGACTTTCAAATAAATAAACTAGTTCATTTTTGGTAGTAATGACTGTAATGGATGCATGTTGAATACGAAAAAGTTTGCAGCTCGTTAATTTTTTGAACATATTGAATAATAATCATTGTATAATATGGAAAAAAATTGTTGAATAAGAGTTTTGAATTATTGTTTCATAAATCTCTAATAAAATTTCCTTCGCCAACGGGTCGGACTTGGAAAGTTTCTCTATCCATATCGTACTGGTTTCCCCTACATAGTGAAAAATATTATTTATAGTTTTCATTCGTTTTATAAAAATAATGGATACAAGTCTCAGGTCGACTAGAAGGTTAAAAAAGTCACATAAGTCGCATAACATGATCAAGAAATACACATGGAATTTTGTAAAAAGTCCACAAAAAGTCGCATCAAACTTTTAAAAATAATTGAAAAAACGCAGTATCAGACACTGAATGACTGAAATAATAACTTTATTTATTTACGAATTTAGAATATATAATAAATAAAAAGTTTAGATTTAAAATACTTTTTTAGCAATAGGCTTAAAGGTTTCTAAATTTTGGATTCAAACTTTTATTTCTGAACTTCTAAACTTGTCAGCTTGGACTATTTTCAAATCAGAGAAGTTTTTTAACGTACAATAATTTTGAAATTCAGGAATATTCATGCTCAACATTTTTTTACTTAGTATTATTTAACAATTTAGGCTTTAAATTTGAGACTGTATAATTTGAATATAAAATAATTTATTTTTTGGTAACTCAGACCATAGCCTAAAATTCAGTCGAAATAGAGGAAGCAGGGTGATTTTTGTACGAAAAGAGGGAAATAAAGAGGATTAAATTCTTTTAAATACAATTAATATAGATGCAATATTGAATTCGATATAAAGCGCTTTAAATTTCTAAGATTTAAAGACAAAATAAATTGCTTGTTTTTTGTAGAATTTTAAGCCAAAACAGACCAATTTCCACTCCAAAGAAAATTTTTTTAAATTTTGTAGTGGAATTTAAGAAAAAAATAATTTTCAACCAATTGCGCCCAAGTAGTTTAGAATTTTCAAGCGAAGGATACGAATTTGTCAAAATAACGTGGAACTTTCAAAGAAATAGTTGAGTTTTGAGACAGAGAGAGCAATCTTAAACTATAAGAGATTTTTTAGTCTAAAATAAAAAATAATTCGAAGTGAATTGTTAAATTTTTAAGTCAAGACGACGAATTTTTGACAAAATAGTTCGATTTTTCAGCAAAAAGATGAATTGTCAACTAAAGCGACGAATTATCCATGAAAAACGTAATTGGTGATATTTCAAACCAAATTACTTTTAATTTTTGATAAAACAGTTTAATACATCAAAAAAGGCAATTTTTTAACAAGAAAGTTGAATTTTCAACCCGAAAATGTGAATTATCAACAAAAAATTTATTTTTGTACCCCAAAAACGATTTTTCAAAAAAATTGTTAAATATACAAAGAGATATGAATCTTCCACCATAAAAGAGTTTTTCAACTCATAAAGATAAATTTTCATCAAAAAGGTTGATTTTTCAGTCCAGAAAGAAATTCTAAAAATTTAAAATTTTTAAACGAAAAAAACCAATCTTCAACAAAATAGTCGAATGTTCCAATAAAAAATATAAATTTTTAACAAAAAAGTTAATTCTCAACAAAATAGTTGAATTTTCGAACTAATCCATGAATTTTCATGCCAGAAAAACGAATTTTCTACAAAACAATTAAATTTTCATCGTGAAAATATGAATTTTGAACCAAATGAAAAGTTGAATCCTTAACAAATAGATCTTCTTTATCCAAGAAGGATAAATTTGTAACCAAATAGTTTAATTTAGAAAAAATATATGTAGTTGAACTATAAATCAAAAGAAGACGAATTTTCAACAAAAAATATGAATTTCCAACCAAACAGTTGATTTTTCAGTAAAGGAAGAAAAAAATTCAAATTGAATTTTTGAATTTTCAAACCAAAAAGACCAATTTTCTACAAAACAGTTAAATGTTATACTAAAAAATATATGTTTTCAGCTAAAATTTCATTTGAAAAAAAAATAGTTGAATTTTTACGCTAAAAACGAATTTTCTACGAAACAGTTGAACTTTTATCACAAAAACATGAATTTTCAACAAATAGATATTTTTTATCCAAGGAAAATAAATCTGTAACTAAATAGTTTAATTTAATTAAAAAGAAGCAAACAAATATTTGAAATCTAAGTCAAAACAAGACGAATTTGCAACAAAAAAGATGATTTTTAAAGAAAGTGATTGAATTTCCATGGCCAAAAGATGATTTTTTTAAAAGAAAGTTTAATTTTAGCAAAGAAGCTACTTTTCAACCAAAAAAATATGACTTATGTGCCATAATATAGGCATTTTCAATCCAAAAAATGTTAATATTCAACAAAAAGTTAAATATTTGACCACGAATATTAATTTTTAACAAAAGAATCAAATTTTTAGTCAAATAGTCGATTAAAAAAAAGAATAAAAAAATGAATGAAGAATGAATTTGACCAAAAACAGTACGATTTTCTTACTGGGTTTTTTTAATTTAGTCCGAATTTATGTGAAAAAAGGAAAAAAGGAAGTTTCTTTAAAATAGGCGAAAAAAGAATTCTATATAAAAAGGGAAAAAGAGAAAGAATGCAAATACTGTAATTGAATTTGTCATTAAGCATTTTCAAACATTTTCAATTTAAAATGCCCTACTGTTAGGGCTTGCAATTTAAGAAAAATTAAAGTCTAGAATGCAGATTCAATAAATTAGAAATTTATCAATTTCAAATAATATTAATTAAAAAATTTCTAATTGCAAACCTTAAAACAGAAATAATTCAGTTTTTAATGTTTTCAATTAAAATAGTTTAATTTTGTCTAGTTTTGAATTTAAATTTTTAAAGTTTAATTACAATTAATATTAAAACAAATTATAGTGCACGTCTGATGAGAACGGAAAAAAGTTGTAAAGTCGCATTTTTCTTCAAAAAGTGACATTTTTCAAAAAATTATTAAATTAGACGCCGTGGGTCTACAAATAGGATGTCCTAGTCTACTATGACGTTAATTAAGTCGTGCCAATATCCCTTCCCATAATAACCCTCCCTTACTTCCCCTACATTTTCTTACTTCCCTAATCTCATTCCAAAAATTTTTGCATTACCCTTCATTTCCTCTACCCCCTAATTTCATCTGACTGTCACTCCTCATCCTCCCCACTTGTACTTCTCCATCCCTTATTTCCGCTCACTCACCAAACTTTACATTCTATAATTTTCCCTTACTTCCCTCATTTATTCTT
>JAWWLR010000165.1:22950020-22961822 GCA_035041075.1 Acraspis erinacei | reverse complement strand
CATCTTCGTAATCTTACTAAAAGACAATCATTTAATATTTATCTTGATTAATGATTATTAATTATATTTTATATCACTTTAAATTGAAGGACACATACATTTTAATTTAATAATTAGGTGCCTAAAATAAGAAACACATACTAAGCGCGCGTAGCTAGTTGGATTTTATAATCTAGCTTTTACTTGCGATTTATAGAGTACACTCCTCAGACAAGATGCAGACTCGTTGAACACAACAATTTTCTTTGTGAGACTAACAGACCGACATGATATCTACCAAAAACGAAAAAAAAAACTTTGCAATCTCCTCCGTGAGAGTAAATAATTAGCCCATTTTGCATTACACGCCCTTTAGATACTCTCGCGAAGCTGTGCACAATTTTATCATCTCTCGTAATTTCAGCGTGTCGTGTGAAGATAAAAAAAATCTGTTCGCAGACTCTTCTTATCTTGGCTGCATCGTCAACGACTCTCGCCGGGGAGCCGAGAACTCAAGGACACAAGAATTAGAGGATCCTCGTGTACCGAGTCAACAGCTGTTGGTTGTTGGAATTCTCGTAGAGTTCCTTGCCAATGAAACCAAAGCAACACAACCAAAGGAATGGTACCGGAGGAATGCGTACGGTGGAACGAAACCAAAGGAACGTTGATCAAAGGGAAGAGTCCCGATTCCGGACCAATCGGACCGCCCTTTCCTAGTTCGAATTGAAAAAGACGACTTTTGTATGTGCGAAGCAGTGCGACCAGCGACCGATCGAATCGACGCACAAGGTAGAAATAAATAGCAGAAAGTATTAAAAAAAAAGAAGAAAAAAAATACAATTAAGTTCTCTAATCTTGAGAGCAAAACCTCATTACCTTCCCCTATTTGAAATTCCGACGTCGTACAGTACTGCCATCCAATCGAGAAAAGTCGTAACTACAGTTTGAATGAGTCCCCTGCCATCCCAACTTCAAATTGATGATCTTTACTATTTACAAATTATATCTTAGTTTGCTAATGGTTCGAATTTAAAAAACATATTTTCACTTAATTAGTGTTTTGAAAGGGTATTTTATGAAACCGATTTATATATTTTTTCACAACTTATCCCTGCTGAAAGTAAAAAGATAAATATCCCATCTTTTTGAATAATTTTGAATCTTTATGATGGAAAGATATAAAGAAAATGTATCGTATTCTATCTCTTTGTCAATCTATATTCAAGTCTATCTTTCCCAATACTATGTTTTCTATCTCATCCTATCCTTTATCTATCCACGTCAATCTTTTTCTATCTCTCTATCAATTTAAATTCCCACCTATCTTATTTAATATCTTCTAAACTATCTCATAATATCCTACATGTATAAACGCCTATCTTTTTCTCAATCTACATTCTCGTATATCCTTTTCAATCCCCTCTTATCTTTCTGAATCTATACTTTATCTATTTACGACAATCTTTTTTTATCTTTTTTTGTATATAAATGTACGTCTATCTTTGTCAAAACCCTCTTCTTTATAGTATCATACCATACATCTATCAATGTTTTTCTACCTCTTTGTTCATATAAATTCAGGTCTATCTTTTCCAATCTTCTCTATCTCATTAATCTCTCTCATTTATCTCTTTGAATTCCTGTCTATCTTTTTTAATCTACTCTTCTCTATCTCATACTATAATATATCTACCATCCTCTAAAATTTTTCATCTCTTTGTCAATATAAATTTAGGTCTATCTTCCTCAATCTTCTCTTTTCCATCACATACTATCCTTTTATCTATCCACGTCAACCTGAAGGTTTTTCTAGTTGGGTTTTTAGTTAGGTTCTAGGTGGCTGACAGTAAAAGTTACCAGCAAAGTGAAATCAGATAAAGAGTTTTGCCAAGTTCGACACAGTTGTTCGATAAAGTATGGAAATAAATTTTAAGTGCGTAGGTATATATGGGGCAGAATGCGTGAAGTGATCCCATCTAAAATTATTGTTTTTTTATCTGGTTGAAACTTGGCTGAATTCTATTCTGAGTGGACCTAAATTAACTCACGAAACCATAGGTCCTTTCATCAACCGGCTATCAATATACAGGAGCCTGAGTTTTCAATTTTCAGGTGCTTTTTCAGCTTCAATTTAGTGCAACTTCTATTAGGATTATCCGATTAGACTTATGTTCAAGTGTATTTGAAAGCTCTTTTTATGTAATTTAAGACTATCATAACAATTCTTTTCATTATGAGTTTTTTGTTTTGCTTAAAAATCAAAATCAAAATTGATTTTTTGAAAATTACCCTACTTAAAATTGGGTGTTTTATTAAAAAATAGCTTTTTTTACACTCCTTAACGTCGCGCAGAAAAAAGTGGGCTGGAAATAATTTCATGGTTAAATTGAGATTTATACGCTTGAGGGGACCACATTAAACTTACGTAGCGCCCGGGAACGAATAAGCTTACATTTAATTATCTTCAGATGATTTTGTGTGTGTATATATAAATATTATATAATCATAACTCGAGGGTTCGAGTGTAAAAATCTCAATTTGAGTACGAAATTATTTCCAGGCCACTTTGTCTTCTGCATGGTTTTAGTTAGAGGGTGTAAAAAAAGAAAAGAAAAAAATTTAAAGAAGAGTTTTTTTTTCAAAAAATGAATGTTGATTTTGATATTCCAGGGATAGAAAATGATAAGGGATAGAATGAAAAATGAAAAATAATATAAGACTCGTAATCTTTCAGCTTCCAACAATAATTTAACATCACTATATCAAAGATAATCACAATTGGCCAAGAATAAGTAATTTTATTATTAATTTCTTCTGTAATATATAAATAATCCTGCATGAAAATATTATATTTTCGGTTAGGTTTACAGGAGACTCATCCACACTGTACTTACTACTTTTCTTGTTTGGACGGCAGAGTACGTAGGAAACTACGTCAGAAACTACGTCAGAAAGTACGTCAGAAATTACGTAGGACTACATCGTGACTGAAGAGTCACACATAAACTACGCTGCTAATTTCAGGAGGGGGGGGGGAGGCGTCGCAGAAAAAACAGCGATTGGTAGACTAAAACGTTCCAAATTCTAGTTCTGAATCGAAATTTCAATGTCGTTAAAATATTTATAAGAAATAATTCAATGTTACAACAAGAGTGAGAAGAAATTTACTCAAAATCCAGATGTGAGTTTTCCACTTCCACTTTACGCTTCCTATTCTACTTCCTACAAACACCACCCAAACTGTCTTGAGTCAGGGGGGAGAAGTGCTGGGGGACCTTCATCATCTGGCATTTGAGTAAATTTCTCCTCGATGGACACAATTTGATTGTTCCACCCTTTACAATTTTAAGCCTATTAAGGTGGTTGGCGTACCGGAAATAAAGGTCTCAGGAAAAATAGATGAAACGTCGTTAATTATGTAGGACACTATGTCGGAAACGCGTAGGATCCGATGTCGTAAACTTTGTCGGAAATTATTATCACGATTTCGTTTCCGACGTAGATTTCTACGTCGTGATTTACAGGCCATCAATAAACTACGTTACCAATTTCAGAGGGGGGGGGGTTCTCGCAAAAAACTATGATTATTAATAAGGGTGGGGGGGTTCACTTAAAGCAACGTTACGAACTTGGATAACGATAAGTCATTTTCCTGATTATAAATTTTAAGGTAATTATTTTTGGTTGAAAAGTGTACAATTACATTTTTAGTTACAAATTTATCTCGTTTAGTCAAAAATTATAATAATTAATTGAAAATCTAATTATTTTGTGCAAAATGCAACTATTGTGTTTCAAAATATTTTTTAGTCGAAAATAAATTTTTAGCATATTCCCTTTGGTAGAAAATTGACCGATTTTGTTGAAAAGTTGTTTCTTGTTGTCGTTCATAATTAATTGTATATTTTCTATTTGAAAATTGAACTATTTGGTTAAAAATTCATCCTTTTGGTTAAAGATGCAACAAATTGACCGAAAATGAAAATGAGTGAAAATTACCTTTTTGTTAAAAGTTGATATTTTTGGTAGAAAGTTCAACTAGTTTGGTAGAAAATTAAAGTAATTGGTTAAAAGTTACACTACTTATTTCGCAATTTAACCAATAGGCAAGAAATTAATTTTTGGTTAAAATACGATATTTTAAAGGCTGACAATTCAATTGTTTTGTAAATAATTCGCCTTTTTGGCTTCAAAATTCGACAATTTGATTCAAAATTCTTTGATTTTTTGTTAGGACTGGTCTTTTTATCTGAAAATTCAACTTTTTCATTTCTCGTTGAAAATATTCTTTTAAAAACTCATATTTTTTAGCTTAAAAGTTTTGGTAGAGAATTAATCTTCTTGATTAAAAGTTAAATTTCGTAGGTTGATAATTCAGCTATTTAGTTAAAGAGTTCTTATCTTGTTGAAAATATAACTATTTATAAAAAATGTATTAATCAAAAAAAAATTAACTACTATATTTTTAAAGCAATCTTTTAGGGTCGCAAATGCGCGAAAAATGTGAAATCCGTATTTAGCCAACGGCTAAATCGCTTTTGAGGGAAGGGGGTTAAGACAAAACTAAGTTTTTCAAAGACCTGAACCGGGGGGTGGGGGGCGGGCTAAAGAAAGTCCAAACTTAGTAACGTATTATATGGTCGGCACCTTAGTAAAACATTTAGAGTAAAAAGTTTTGTTTCTTTATAATTAAAAAAAGTTCACCCGGATTAAAAAGAAGCCAGAAACTGCTGGGAACTGTTTTGTGAAATTCAAGGTCCTTTTTTAATATAAGACTAATTAATCGAAAACTACGTCGTTTAGTATCCGAATTTACGATATAGTGTACGTCCGATGTTACGTCGTTTTCGACGTAATTTATGACGTCTTTTCTGATGTAGTAGCCCTACGTAGTTTACGAAGTAGTTTACGACGTCGGAATTTTCAATAAGGTTATTTTTCCATCTTAGACTCGTTAAAAGCTTCTTGACAAGAAGTATAAGAAGAGTATCATTAAATTCTAATATCATGAAAATATATAAAAGCTTTAAATTCGACAATTTGCTTCTTCCACCCTTCTTATTTTTATGCCTGTTAAGCTAGATAAGGCATTAATATTATTATTGATGATATTATTGAAGGAAGAAATAGTAGATTTTTATCTTTATTATTATTTTTTCATTACTTTATAGATTTTTTATTTATATATTTTTTAACGATTACTGCAAAAATACATGAGTCGACAAAAGCCCGCGCCCTCTTTGGTTTGTGTATCTTTGTAACAAATTTATAATTTTTTCGTAAATCCATGAATTAACCAAAAATTCAGTTTTTTTCTTACTTATTTAAATTTACAAAAGATGAGAGTATTCAAATTTTTTCAACATTTCCAGAAAATTTCGATAATTTATAGTAATTTGTCATTTTAAGTTGGTCATAAAGATAATTTTTTTAATGAAAAATGTAAAATATAATAAAATTAATTATTGAAAATCTTTTACTTTTGACCGAACTTTTTTTCTTATCAATTCTTACTATATCTAATATTGCTATTTTTTAAATATTTTTTTTATCATGCCGAGCAATGCGCGATTTTTAGTTCCCCTCAAATTTTAAGTTATTTTAAAATCTTTTTGGAACTTTTAAAGCCTTGTAAATACCTTTTTTAAATTATCCGTTTTTTTCTAAAATTGATTAAAATGCTGCATAATTTAAAAAAATGGCCTTAAAATCTTCCAGATTCTTTAAAAAAAATTTTTTAATGTTATCGAAATCGTTTTAAATTTTGGCTTAGAATTAATGTTTCAAAATAAAAAAGAATAAAAAATGTTCCCAGAAATCCGAAGAAAGTTCTTCGTTCTCGTGAAACCCTTCAAAGTTCTTAAAAAGCTTTTTCTTTTCGAAATCCTTAAAAATCGACATTTTGTTTTAAATTCTTTCAAATCTTTTCAAGTTTTAAGTTATTTTTTAATCTTTTCGAAACTTTGAAGTATCTTTTAAACGAACTTGAATTTTTTTGTGAAACCTGGTAATGTTGCAAAATTAATAAGTTTTGCTTTATAATCTTCTATATTCTCATTTAAAACTTTAGAAAATCATTTGAAATTTGCATAGAAATCTTATGAAAAATGTTCTATTGTCTTGAAAAGTTTTTACAATTTTTAAATGGAATTGATAAAAATAAAAATAATTGAGAAATTAAATAATTTTAGAATCTTTTTAAAACTTCTAAACGTCTTTTAAAATCATTCGAAGTTTTCTTATCATTTTTTTGAATACTGTAAAGAAAAAAAAAATGTCTAAAAATTTTCCAATTTTTTTTCAATAATATTTTTGAAGACAGTGCCATAGTACCAACAAAGAGCAAGTTGAAAATTTGTATTCTCAAAAATTGTATTCGGCAAAGTTTTAGGTAATTTTATTCTTGATAAAATGAGCTTCTAGTGAATAAAATTCAATCATTTTTAAAAAGTTGTTAAAAAGCTATACAAAATTTCATTCCAAACTAAAAGTTTGTTAATAAATGATTTTTGTATGTTTCATTTTCTTTTAGGGAAAAATAATATTTTCTTCTTGAAACAATATTATCAATAATATAACTGCAAGTGTTGAAAGTATATTTTTTCCTGAGACGTTCTTTCTAGCGCGCCAACTACCTTAATAGATGAGATCATCGAAAAAATGTGTTGTAAAGTAAAGAATCTTGTTCTTTGCATTTACTGAAAAAATATATTTATATATTTTGAAAGAGGTGTAATTTAAAAAAATAATTATTCTCAAATATAAATTGGCAGGTAGTTATATATTTTATAAATAAAATTAAGTACTTTCTGCTAATCGTTTCTTTCCAGGCTAGATTTAATTGAATCTCGAAAACTTTGTCCTATTCCAAGTCAAAATTATTACTTTGAGCTTTTCGCAATTAGTCTTTGTAATAAATATTCCTTAAATTTTACGACATGAGATCAAAATAGAGATGAATGGACGAATTTGATTAAAATTCAAATTCAGGCAGCCTTTACCAAAAAGAAATTTAAAATGATAGATACTCATAATCGTAGGTAATTATTTCCCACAAGTTTTAATTATTTTTCATTACTTATTTCCACTATTCTTATTCTTTCATTTTATTTATTGTTATTATATTTCAATTTACTTTTCCTTTTTTCTTTCGCTTCTTTTTCTTTTTTCGTTCGTCCAACATATGTTTGATAAAAAAAGATAGACTATTTTGAATTATAGGGATTAAATACTTCGGGATCGGATTGCAGAGGAGGTTGACACCTACGCTTGTCACACTCTAGAGATCACTTGAATTCATTCGCCCACGAAATTGGGACCTTTCACATAAGCATGACATCATACGCAAGACTAAGGTTGCTAAAAAGATTAGCATTCACTTCTTGGCTCAAAATAATATCTAGTCCTAAATGAACCAAAAAATTAATTTTCTAAATCCAATTTAAAAAAATAATGGCATACATTCCGCAGAAATTAAATTTCTCCTAGAATCACATGTGGAAATTGTTCTTAATTAAAATGACAAAGTATTTCACTGGTCGGTCTTTGACAACCGTTAATTAAAAAAATCTCAGAATACTTTAGGACACGGGAGTTTCAAGAATGTGTGTCAATGAATTTGAGTGAATAAGAAATACTTTGGAAAATTTATTTTTATCGCCCACGTCAACTAGCCGTGACAAGTAGACAGTCGAGACAATATATTTGGTTTTTTTTAGAGCGAAACGCGTACCGTATAGCTGGGGTAATGTTGGTACAAAAAAGTAAATTTGGTTGAATTTCAAAGTATTAAGATAATATTTTTTTAAGGGACAATATAATTCGTAATACTCATAAGATAACATTTTAAAATCCTAATGAGCAAACATTTGCATACAGAAATATTTTATATTTTATTTAGAAGTTTGAAAGCAATTCCAGATTTTTCGTTATTACGGTTAAGTATGATATATGTAAAAAACAACATTAAAATTAACATTTTATTGAAGATTTTACTTTAGTTCTTGCTAACAAAACATCCACTCTGATTCTTCAAATATATATTTGCTTTTATTATTTGCAATTGTTAAAATATTAATAAAAATAAAAAACTTTCTATCTTACATGAAGGTTTCAGTGATATTTAAAAAATATATATTCCTAAATTGATTTAAAAAATATTTAATACAAATTGTGAGTAACCAGTTATTTGTTCTGAGATCTGAGATAACAAGTAGGTATTAACAGTTTATAAGAATATATTTTTCCTCAGATTCTTAAAAAAATTAAAAAGATATTTCAACATTTTTAGATGTTTAGAAAAAGAATCTAGAAATTTTGTAAGAATTTTTTTAATTTTACAGGATTTTACAAAGTATTTCAAAAATTAGATTTGCTTTATAAAATATCGAGAAGTTTGGAAAAATGTAATACTATTTTTAATCACTTCAAAACTTCTAAAATTTCTATCTTCACACTGATTCGATTTATTTCCAAATATAGTAATTTTCATATGTTTTGAAATTTTCTTAAATTCTCTTTCAAAACTAATTTTTCAAAGTAAAAATCATTTCAAATTTTCTCAGGAATCTTAAAGACAAATGTTTTATTCAGTTGGAACCTTTCTCTGGATTTCCTTTTAATTTTGTATTCTTGCCAAATTGAACAATTGTGCTCATCATCTGAAATGTTTCGCAATATTTTTCAATTACCTCTTAGAATTCATTTTTCGAAATATAAAACAATTGGAAATTTTCTCAATAATATTTAAAAAATGTTTTATTCTCGTGAAACCTTTTTAAAAAACTTCTCAATTTTTTGGAATTCTTCAAAAATCTATATTTTGTTTTAAAATTTTGGATATTTTTTCAAATATCCAATTATTTAAAAATTTTATCGAAACTTCAGAACTTTTTGAATATCTTGCAAAACGATGCAAATTTTTCCTAAAATAAACAAAATCTATAAACTTCTAAACCTTAAATATCTTTTAAGATCAGTAAAATTTTTCTTAAATTGTTGATAAATTCTGTATGATTGAAAAAATGGCCCTAAAATATTTCGGATTTTTTGGTTGACAACTTTGGAAATCTTTCGAAATATATTTTAAAAATTATTTTTTTTTAAATAAAAAAAGCAATTGAACATTTCCCAGTAATCTTGAGAACATTTTTTTAAGGTTGTCACATTTTCGAAAAAGATTCTAAACTTCTAGTTGAAATACGAAAAAATCTACATTTTTTAAAAATGTTCAAAATATTTGCATGTTTTGAAATATTTTGTATCGTTTCAAAACTTGTAAATGTCTCTTAAATATATTAAATCTTTCAAAATTTTGTAATTTTTCTAATATTCATTAATTATGAAAAATTGAAAAATTTGTATTTAAAGCCTTCCATATTACTCTTTAAAATTTTAGGAAATAATTTTCAATATTGTTTGAGATTTTAACATTTTTTTCTTAAAATTCAGTTTTCAAACAAAAAAATTATTTTCAATATTCCCACAAATTATAAGAAACTTTCTTTGAACTTCTAAGAGGTATTTCCTAAATTTACTAGAATTTCTAATTTTGTTTTAAAATCTTCTACATTAAAAAAAATTTAGAAAGTCATTTAAATATTGTTTTAAATCTTTTTCAATTTTCTTTTAATATTTATTTTTCCTAACAAAATATATTTGTCATATACACAGGAATTTTGATGATTTTTTTATTATCCTGAAACCTTCTTCAATTCTTGCAAAACTTCTTTTCCGAAACCTTCAAAAATCTATATTTTGTATTAAAGTTTTTGAAATTTTCTTGAGATTGAAATTGATTTGAATCTTTTCAAAAATTCTACAACTTCTAAATATCTTTTGAAACAATTCAGATTTAAAAATTCATTAAAATTAAAACTTCTCTTTTTTATCAAAAATGTTTAGATAAATTCAGAAATAAGTTTTATCAGGAAATAAAATTACTTACTTAAAAATTTTTATTTTCTAAATTGGTTTTGCAGAAAATCCGAAGTTACTTATTATTTAAAAATGTGATAAAAAGTAAAAAACAGAACTGTTGTCTTTATTATTAAAAAATCAATTAAAAATGTTCTCTTTTAGAAACAATTTAGCAAAAAGTTTACAGTAAATTAGCACCTATACAACCTTAAATTCTTGAAAGATTGTCGTACTTCTCAAGGAAACAAGAAAAACAAAAAACAGTTATCACACCCAGCGTCTGATTTTTAATGAACCTATCATAATTTATCATTAAAACTGATAAATATCTCATATTTTCTCGTATCTACCCTATTTGGAGAAATATTATTTCATTCAAGATCGAAATTAAATCTGCTTTCATATTAATAATTTAATGCACCGAAATCAAAGCATGCAAAAAATGCACAAATCAAAGTCAGATTTCGAAAACTGCCTCATTTCCCGCTCATTATAGACAATTAATGTCTATCAGTCTGCAGGGTTTGCTTATGAATATTTTGCAGTTCTTTTAATTAGTTCCAAATATTTTTGTGCCTCAATTTTATCGAAAGAATGTTTCTAATTTAAGTTTTGCAAAATTGGATGTTCTTAAATATATACAATTTTTAGAAATGAATGTTTTTTTGGATTATTTCTTTTCCTGTTTGGAAAATGTAATAATCTGAACTCAAGGGTTAAAAACCAATAACAAATATTATTTTCTATAAATTCCTATATATTTTTTAGACCAAAAAAAAGATTCGGAATGTACTAGCATTACCCCAGTCCAATGTAAGGATCTCAATACTGGCGGTAGATAATAAAACCGTATCTGGACACGGTATCTTTTGTATTGTACACACGTATTCTCGTAGCTAAGATGCCATCGAACATTGTTCGGTATGCATAGCCATACAATTAAAGGTTCAAGTTTCAGACCTGTTCTTTTACTCTAAGTCGCGCTGCAATTTCGATAGCCGATAAAGATAAAGAGAAATAAAAAAAAAGACAACGGACGTGCGCCAGATCGCGCGATTCGAGGTTTAGAGCTAACTATACTAATTAACGAGTCTCATTCTCTACAGTTTTACTTTTTTCGTATAAAACTTACGTATGGTATGGAGGACCAAAGATAATACGCTTCGGATTCTCACGGAAGATCCGGCGGGGAAATCATGCGAAATTACAGTAGGTGCCCGTTCATCGCTGTGCGATTAATCGACGAAATTAGATATCCCTTTTTATTAAAAAAAGAATCGATTTATCGAAAAACCCACCGTTTGATCAAGAAATGATTCGAATGATCGCACGGTGAAAACTCGTGTACATAAACATAGAATTTTGAAAGAGGGTAAGCAATTCCGATGCCGTGCACTTTTTCTAAAATTTGAGTTCCGAACTCGTACGACATTCTGTTCTCACTGTCGCAAATCATGCTTCGGTGGCGATTATTTTTATTTTTATTTTTTAATTTAATGAAGGATAATAAATATTTTACACAAGAAAATGCGAAATCAAGGACACCGTTCTTTTAAAGCGGGGAATGGTTTTTGCTATGCATATAGTAAAGTTTTAATGCTTTAAGATTGCGACAGCATAAGTGGAACAGCCCATTGACTAAAGGATTTTCATTGCCTTAGTTAATATATAATTATTAAAACCGGCTTGCTTAATGCTTGGAAACTGAAAGTCTCTAGTCAATGGGATATTTTCCTCATGGTGTATCGTTCTGAGTGTCGCATTAGTAATGAGGGGTTTCCAATTATTATATTTTTTCAATAAATATATTTTTTTAGGACAAAACATGTATCCAAATAGGAGAAAAAATAAAGATCCCAATGAAAATAAGAAATGAAAACATAGTTTTGTGTTATCATGATT
>JAWWLR010000165.1:22904345-22915708 GCA_035041075.1 Acraspis erinacei | reverse complement strand
TTTATAGTTGAAGTCGAAAATGTTCTTTACCATTTTCATCATAATCTTTAGGACAATAAAAATTCGATATCGGATGCCTATAAATTTGAGAAATGTTCGTTTTTAATATAAAATTTAATTTCTAGATTCAAAAACTGATATACGCGGTTGTTTTTCTCCAATTAAGGTGGTCTTCCGCAAGTAGAACATTTTCGTTATAATTTTTATCTGAAGCCTTAGGACAATAACATTCGATAGCAAATTGCCAGCAATTTGAAACTTGTTCGTAATGAAACTTGTTGACAGATTCGAAAATTGAGATACGTGGTTGGTTTTCTCCGATTACGATAGTTTTCCGCAAGTCCAAAATATGCTTTATAATTTTTATGAGAATACTTCGGATAGTAAAATTTCATAGCTCATGGTTAGAAATATAAATATATTGTGATTGAAAGTTAAGCCAAGGGAGAGCCACGCGAGAAAACGGAATAAAGTAAGCTTTATCGTAGTATAAACCGTGTTTTGTGGGATTTTTATTTTTAAAACAATTTTCAATAAAGTATAGGGCCATTCAAAAACTAAGTCAGGCTATTTTGAAAGCTCCCCTCCTCTATTCTTCGTCACTGATCATCACACAAACCTGGAATCCCCTATGGTGACGTCATAAATAGAAACACCCCACCCCCCTTTTCAAATCCACATTTTTTCTTTGATTTTATTTGATAAACGCCTAAACAACCAACAATTTTCTTTAAAGTGGAATTCTCAACTCAAAACGATAAATTTCTAACAAAAAAAAGATTAGTTAAAATCTCATTTTATAAAATTAATTTGAAAAAAATGAGTCTTTATAAAAATTGTTCCATAGTTCAACTTCACCCAAGTAATTGAATTTGAAAGCAAAGAGATGAATTCTCAATGAGCAATTTAATGGTTGAATTTTCAACTTAAAGCGAAAAATATTCAAGGGAAAACAGATTATCTTAATTTTAGATGTCGAAAATGAATTTTCAACTAAAAAAAACATTTTTCAAAAACATAGTTCAATCTTTAACGAAATATATTAGAACTGTTAACCAAAGGTCACAAATCCTGAACCAAAAATATAATAGTAGACTTTTAAATTAAAAGAATTAATTTTCATCGAAAAACAGTTGTTGAATTTTCTTATTTGTTGTTATTACTTCATTTCGAATTAATTTAACAAAAACGAGTAAAAGGGGATGTTTTTAAATAAAAAAATAAAAAATAGAAATTCTTTAAAAAGGCTCACATAGGGAAATATGGAGAAGGGGATAAAATAATATCCGAATTTTCATTTTTCTCAAGCATTTCGAAAAATTTTAATACACATTTATATTTTCCAGGTCTGATATCAAATTCTGCGCTACGCCCGCCCTCCCACCTCCCCCTATTATTTGCTTTAGTTAAAGTTGTGCTTTTGTTGAGATAGTTTGAAAATATGTGTTTCTGCGTCTAATTGACCCGCTGCATCATAGAACGGGATAAATAATATTTTTAGAGGAGGGGGGGGGGAGTCGGTGAACGTGAACTAAACCGAAGCTGCTAGGGACCCCCACAGCTTAAAAAATTTTCTGCATCCTGTTCTATACGATGCGGCGATTCCATTTTTGAGTAATATCGATTGAAAGCTCATGGCGGTCCGTAAGACCACACGACCACGTTAGTATCAAAATTTTATTTCAGTTTCAATTTATTACAAACTGAATCTTATTGGGGTAATTCAGAATGCGGAACACATGCATCCCAGAAATTTGAACAAAAAGTGTGACATTAGTATGGTCGTATGGATGCGCGGTCTCCCAGATCGCACCATGCTTCTAATATGTGAATCCTTCCCCCACTGGTGCAAAAGATTGATATAAAAAGTTGATATTTATATCTTTCTTAATTATTCTAACATCCCTTCACATACTTCTAGAAGTAAGCTAATAAAAACTTCTTTACTTGCTTGATTAAATATAAATAGATACAGCGGTCTGTGAGACCTCAGGTCCATATCAGTGCACAAATGAAATCACGTCTATACTTTAAGATTGAAGAGACCTTCGTAAAGTGGACGGATATGGGAAGTCGAGGGCGAGGTGTTGTGGCTCGTGCAGTCACAGACGAGCGACAGGCGAGTGAATGAGGAGTGCTAGGAAGATGGAAAGAAGAGCGTCGCGTCGAGGAAAAAGAAAAGACCTAAAGAGGATAGGATAGGTGTGTAATTGAAGGAATAAAACGTGCTAGGAGTGAGTGCAAGTACTCGAATAAGTCGTACCGGGCGTACCGTGCTTTTGCCGTATTCGATAACACCGAGACCGACCTAACTACACTTAACGCATAAGTCGACATCAACCAACCGGTTTCCTGCCTTTCTCTTAAAGATCCGGCCGACACGACGTTCGAGGGGGACCGAAAACTGACCAGTTTTTTCCATTTGGTCCTGCCATTTCCTTTTTCTGAACGCCCACTGTAGTCTGCACACATACGATATAAAATGCTCTTGATACGTGGGTTCTATAATGCGAGAGCGACTGGCAGGGTTGAGTGACTGGGGAAATGTGATTGAACTCGAGTGCCACAACTTTTGTCAATTTCTTGAATAAATTTGCTTTGCATTTGCATTTTTCAGAGTCGAAGAGGTGCGAATATTAGTCGCGGAACAGGATTTAGAAGCTAAAGGTAAAGAGTGACTTCACACTCATTTCGCTGTATTTGCCTCTTTCCACATTTTTGAAAAAAGAATTCCTCTTTTATCTTCCGGCAGGAATCACCGCACAAAAAGAGCGCAAAAGGGGGAAATAGGCTAGTTTCAGGCCTTGAACCCACTTTAGAGATCGAAAATGGTGTGAATAATGTCATAAAATTCAAAATATGGTGTCAAGATAGTTTCATAAAAATTTTAAAGTATTAAAAATTAACTCTGATGTTCATAAAAATGATATTCTTTTATCTGTAAATTATTAAAATTCCAATTTATTTATCGCAGGCTTTACAGAGGGTGGGTCGAAAAAATAAAATTTTGGTAATCGAAAATACAAGTATGTGAAAAATGAGCATATGAGGGACCCTGAAAAACTATAATTGATTTAAATCCGATCAATAAACGCGTTGGTTTTACGTGTTAACAAAATATGTTTGAAAAAATTCTTTTTTTCTTGCATGTCAATTTTTCTTTACATTTCTGGGGGTCTTAAACGACTCGCCAAATTTTTATATATTTTTATTTCTAGCCCCGTGAGAGATTATTTATGTTTAGTAGGCCCCTGTTTTCAGAAAGTAATTTTAAAACCTACAGAAATTTAGAGGGAATTTCATTCTGTATCTGGGACGTTCCTTCTCCTATAAAAACCCTAAGTAAAAATTTGACTTGTCTAGAAAATAATTTTAAAAAAAATCAAAGCCTCAGTTTTTACCAAAACTAATATATTTACACTTATGATTTACTAGACTATTCGAATTGTTTTCTAATTTATTTTTACCAGTAGAAAAAGTCTAGATGCTCAAAAATTCAACAATTTTGGTATAAAATTTAACTATTTGGTTGAAAATTCAGGTCTTTTGTTAAAAAATGGTATTTTTTGGTAGAAAAACAATTTTTTGGTTCAAAATAAAGTATTTTGTTGAGAATTCGTCCTTTTTGGCTGAAGATTCAACTATTTTCTTTAAAAAAATTTTTAACTCGTTTTTTTTATGAATCAATTCTTGGTAAAAACCTTGGCTTCTTTTGAAAATTTAACTATTTGGTTAAAAGTTTAAGTACTTTGTTAAAATATTATCTTTTTTGTAGAAAATTAATCTTCCTGGTAGAAAAATCATCTCTATAGTTGAAAATTTAACTATTTGGTACAAAAATTCTTTTTTGATTAAAATTCGACTACTTCTTTTGAAAGTTGAACTGTTTTGCTGGAAATTCATTTTTCTAAAGATTTACCTCTGTTTCAAAATTCAAGTATTTTGTTGAACATTCGTTTTCTTTTGTCGTTCAAAATTAATTTTTTAAACTAAAACATTAACGATCCCAGTTTTTAAAGAAATAATTTTTTTTGAAAATTAAACTATTTAATTTAAAATTCATGTTTTTTGTTGAAAATTCGGCTTTTGAAATAGAAAATTCATTCGGGTAGGTCTAAATTTGAGCTGTTTGGCTGAAAATTGCACAATATGGTGAATTAATTAATTAATTAATATGGAAGAATTAATTCATTTTGTAAAAGAATCGTCTTTTTTGTAAAAATTGAATTGTCTTATTGAGCATTCATCTTCTTCGATATAAAATACATCTTCTTTCATAGAAGACGTCTTTCTTTGTTAAAAATAAATTTTTTGGTCAAAAATTTGTCTTTTGGATTTTAACTCAACTGCCTGTGATTTGAAATTAAATCTTTTTTTTGTTGTTAAAATGTTAACTATAAAATTTGTTTCGAAAATTCATAAATCTTGTTTGAATTAAATAGTTTCCAAGTTTCTGCTTGAAAAATCATTTAGATTCATCTTATTGGTTGAAATTCAATTCATAACATTTAAAAGAATTTATTTCCATATTTCCTCTATTATTTCCTAATTGTGTGCTATTTGATGAAAAAATATTTACTTAATAGGAATCAAGAGTTTCAAATGTTTTTCTAATTTGTTAACGCTCAACTCATGGAAGGTGGCGTTTTGGGTTCAAATACAGCCCGAGGAAGATTGTTTCTTAAATTAAAAAATTATTTATCGGAAGTGGTCGGTTTAACTACGAAATTTGTATTAAATAAAATTTCAAAATTCGGGCGTTAAAATCTTTGAATGGTAGTCAAATCTTTACAAAATTAATTGGCTTTTAACATTCTCAGACACCAAATATAAGAGCAGGCATCAGAATAATCTAATCGCGTGACACTCTTCTGCTTCGCGATATCAGTGCCTGAAAGTCGTTAATGTCATGTGAAACTAAATGCGAAATAAAATATTTGGAAGCAGAACAATAAATCACGCAGCCACAAATTATTACTTACTTTTGCATTTCCACTTAACAGGGTTCGTAATTCTGCAACTCACCCCATTCGTAAATTACCTTATAAAAGGGAGGCCATAAATTTCGATTAGCTTTGAGTCCGACATTCTCTTAATCTAGCACTAAGCAAAGGATCTGTATTTAAAAAAACTTTATACATTTTCAAATTAAGGAAATAAATCCGTCAACAACGACCAAAAACCGCGTTATCATTCTGATTATCACCTCCAGATAAAAATGTTTCGGATCCAAATTTAATTTTTCCACCAGTTCAGATTACTTGTTACAACGGTGATTTCTCAATTAAAAAATTCATTTTAGACCCAAAAAAACGAAATTTCAACAAAGTAGTTCAATTTATAACCAAATAGTAAAAGACCAATTAAAAAAGGTAAATTTTAAACAAAAATGGAATATTTAAATTTCCAGTTCAAAACATTATTGTCTAACAAAAAAATTCAGGTTTTTAAAAAAAATAGTACATTTTCTAACAAAAGAGATGACTTTTCAGCTAAAATGATAAATTATAAACCAGAAAAGTATATTTTTCAAAAACGATTCAAATCAAGTAGCTTGCTTTTTTAACAAAAAGATTAATTTTCTACAAAAAATAGAATAGTTAAATACTGAATTGAAAAAAGGATTTTCTACCAAAAAATCAAATTTTTAACAAAATAGTTCAATTTTAAATCATATTAAATAAATTTATAACAAAGAAGGCCAGCTTGAACGAAGTAGCTAAATTTTCGAACAAACAATGAAATATTTAAATAAAACAGATAGATTTTTAAACAAAAAATGAAATAGCTAAATTCTTAATTTAAAAAATTTGTATTTAACAAAAAACTTGTTTTTCAACAAAATAGTTAAATATTAAACCAAATAAATGAATTTTCAATTCAAAAGGATACATTTTCCAACCAAAATGGAATATTATTATTTTCAGTTAAAAGCATAAACTTTCAAGAAAGGAGTTCAACTTTTATTCAAGTAAATAATTTTCGACCAAATTGTTGAATATCAATTAAAAAATATACAGTTTAAACAAAAATGGAATAATTAAATTTTCAGTTAAAAAAATTATTTCTCGACCAAAAAAAATGCAGCAAAATATGTTAAATTTTCAACCAGAGACCATGATTGAAATGATGATTCATAAACCAAAAAAATAAATTTTTAACAAAGGTTTTCAGCGAAGTTGTTGAAATTTCCATCATAAAGATGAATTTTCAACGAAGCGCATGAATTTTCAACCAAAGAGTTAAAATTTCAACCAAATAGTTAAATTTTTATCTAAAAAGATCATGTTCAAACTAAAAATAAAGCAGTTAAATGATCAGTTAAAAAGAGCAATTTTATACAAAAAACAAAATCGTTACATTTTCGGTTAAACAAATTATATTTAATAAAAATGAAATGATTTTTTATTTAAAATAGAATGTTTAACCCAAAAATTGAATTTCAAAAAAAAGAAGTTCAACTTTCAACCAAGTAGTGGAATTTTCAACCAAAAAAGAAGAATGATCAACGAGGAATGAACAAAATAATTAATTTTTAAACCAAAAATGGTTGGATCTTCAACCAAAGAGTTGGATTCTCATCTACAATTATGAATCTTCAACTAAAATAGTTAAGAAAATAAATTTTCTACCCAACAACAAAAATGAATATGCGAGTCTCAAATTTATTTTTTCCCTTCTAAAAGTCTTCATATAGATTTATCTAGATCCCACTCTTAATTCTAGAACATATTTATACATTTCGGTTTGGAAGAAAAATTGCAATTTTCCTATATTCGACAATAAATATCTATGGATCTGGAAAACTGTTTTTATAGCCTTAAAAATGGTTCATTTAGATTTACATAGTGCAAGCTTTCATCGAAACTCAATGATTTTTCGTTTAAAAAAATTCTTTATTTGTGTATTTTATTTTTTCATTTTTTTAATTTGCCAAAAAGAGCCTTTAAGATAAATTAAATGATTATAGATTACAGAAAAATTTTCACTGGAACAAAAGCTAATTGTTTAACCCAAAGGAATTTCTTTGAATAGACAGACCTTTCTTTGAATCAAAAGAAATTTCTTTGAATTAAAGAAACTTTTTTTAACGGAGGGCCATTAAATATTTTTCTTTAATTCCAAGAATCCTTTTTTCTGAGTGTCTGGAAGTAAATGTAGATCGATTCATAAGCAGGAAATGCAATGAGCGAAACGAGGTATTAAAATTAGCTGTTAAACGTTTCTCAAAGCGCCACGCCGAATTGGCGATGCCAAAATACACAAGTGACCAATACACAAAGTTTCGAAATTGGCGTAAATCAGTCATGGCAGAATTCCAGAAAAATTGTAAATAAACGGGATATTTGAAATTTTGAAAAAATGCTTTATGGTTATGGCATGTAAAACATTGGTTGTAGGTGGTAAACATTCTATAGATACGTTCGTCAGTGCTGGAAGTTAGTCAAAACAAGGACCTCGTTACAGATTCAATTACTGCCTCAGAAAATTTATGTTACCTCCAAAGTTAATTTTCAATACAAAGAAATAATTTCAAAATATAAGTCAGGGCTACGATTTCTCATAATGTCACAAATATTGCAACTGTTATTTGTCTTTGTCTTAAAACAAGACCCTCCTTCTTAGCCAAAAGCCTACCTTCAATTCCTACCTTTTTCTAGATTGCAAAACATTATTTATAATAATCTTCAAATTCATTCATTACATTTTCCAACTTTTAATTTGACAGTTTTGATTGGCATACGACAGTTTTAACATCATCATTGACATTTAGTAACATGAAGTAGTTCAGTATGCAAGCAAAATTCTTTATAATTGATTTTGAAGTTATTATGGTAATTAATTATGCATATTCAGGATCCTCATGTGCTACTTTTCAAAAAAGTACTTTTGTCGATTTTCGAAATTTTTTCGGTGGTTTTTTCAACTTATATAACTTTAAGCTTAAAAGTTTAGTTAATTTATTTTTATCTTAAATAGTTTTAAAATTCTTGCAATGCTTCAAAATTTTATTTCAAGATCTTGAAACATTTACATTTTGTTTAAAATTGTTTTTAATTTAACTTGTTGTCAAAATTTCTTCAGAACTTATAAATATATATTTAACTTACTCGAATTTTTTCTAAGAATAATAGATATTCAATTTCTATTTATATTAGATCAAAATTCCACAATTTCACTTACAAATTAAATTTTATTAGATAGAACAATTAAAATTGCAACGTACAAAGTTTAGTTTTTCTTTAAGTTTTGAATGTTTAATTTATAATTACTGATTTTCAATAAATATTCAGATATTCCTAAATATTAGGTAATTGTTCTTTTTCTTACTTAAAAATTTTCAAATTTTATGGTTTAGAAATTGAATATTTTCGGCTGAAATAATATTTGAAGTTTAATAAAAGTCTTTGATTATGAATATATTATTTTGAAGTTATTTAAAAATTTTAAATAATTAATTCCAGAATTTAAATTCCAAAATTCAATCTTTAAAATAATTATTTCATTTATAATCGCATTTGATCAACTAAAAATGTTTTTTTTTCTGTTAGTAAAAATCTTCGGTTTTAAACGCTTCTAATTTCTAATTGTTTAAATATTTAAAACTGCATGTTAAAATTCTTTAAATTAAAATGTACGCTTCAAAATTAAAAATCTACAATGAAAAGTGTTTTAAGTTTTTCAAATTAAGCATACTAAAATTAAGGATATCTTAATTGAAAAAGGTAAAAATTTAACTAGTTATTTTTAAAAAACGATTGAAATCAATGTTGGACAGATTTTTTTTCTAAAAATTTGTAAAATTCCCGGTAAAAAAATTAATTCACTATCATTTCCCGGGGTTTCCCAGTCTCATAAAATTCTCGGTCATTTCCAGGTTTTCCCGATTTCCCGGTCAAGCATCCACTCTGAAAAAATGTTAACTTGTCTCAAAAATTAAAAAGAAAAATATCCAAACAATTTACTATACTTATTGATGGGTTTTCTGAACAAATGTTGTTTGAAAAATTAGACGAGGAAGTTTATGAACAATCAATAATATTTTGAATGGTATATATAGGTTTTGTAATAGTTTTCGGGAAAATGATGACACTAGTTGGCCTGGATTTCTTATTAACAAACGAAAAGTCTACTTTTTTTACATTTTGAACATAATGTATCTCGTCTCATTAGTCCATACTTCTTCTTATACTAAATTAAAAGAAAAATTTCCTTCAAACAAATAGATAAATTTATAATTTAACAAAATAATTATTCCGTTGAAATAAATAATTATTTTTTACCAATAATTTAATTTTACTAATCAGATGAAACATTTCCTTTAACTAAAAAAATACAAGATTTTAATTCCAGAAATTTTTAGTTCAGTGTGTATATTAATTTTAATACATTTATTTTAGGCTTAATGTGCACATTCTATTAAAGTAATAAAATTTATATTACATTAAATACAAACATGTATATTAATATGTATTAAAATGTGTGACCATTCATCTGCATATACTGTGTACGAAGTCATCGATTATTTTTTTTAACAATGAAGCCAATAAGACGAATTTTTTATAAGAAAAAAAATTTGACTTTGAATCAAGAAAAAAAATCCTTTTCTACCATAAAAGAAGAATTTTCATTTAAACAGTGGAAATTTTCCATATACAAATTATGCTTTAAAACAGGACGATTTTCAACAAAATAATTAAATTTTCTGCCCAAAAAGACGAATTTTTAACAAAATACATGAATTTTCTAATCCAAAGTTGAAGCTTCAACTTATAAATGAAAAATTTCCGACCAAAAATAGAATTGTTACATTTTTAGATAAACAATTAATTTTCAACTAAAAAAGGTAAATTTTGATTTAAATAGTTAATTTTTCAAACAGAAAGATGAATTTTCTACCTAATAGAATAATTTATACGAACAAAATTCGAATTTCCGACAAAATACATGCATTTTTTATAAAACTGTTCAATTTTAAACCTGAAAATTGTAATTAACCGAGTAAATGAATTCTATTCAACGGAAAAAGATAATTTCTCAACGAAAAATGCAGGAGTTGAATTTTCAACCAAGAATGATTTTAATGTATATAAGAAACTGTTAACTCAACCAAAATTACTAATTTTCAACAAAATAGTTGAAGCCTTAATAAAAAAAAAAACAATTTTCAATCAAATAGTTGCATTGACAATCAAAAACGGATTAATTTTCAACCAAGACAATGAATTTCTACCAAAAAATATCAATTTTTAACAAATTACATAAATTTTCAACCACGTAGTTGATTTTTCTACTAGAAAACATCAATTTCTAATTAAAGTTAAAAACGTTAATACTCAATCAACAACAAACTAATTTACAACAAAATATTCAAATTTTCAACTGCAGATATAAATTTTTGACTAAAATGATGAGACTTCAACAAAAAATGAATTTTTAACAAAAGCATTCAACAAAGTAGTTGAATTTACAATTAGATTCGTCACTGAGAGATTCTGCGACTTGAAGTGCAGAATCTGCTTGATTTAAAATGGAACGAACTATCTGTTTCACCTAGCGTACTTGTCCATTTATTTATAAAAAAAAGTCTGTTCGCTTATTTCTGAAGTGAGCATTGATAAAACGATCTAAAATCTTATCAGGTTTTGGAAAATCTTTTGAATAGGAAATTTATTGAATTTTTTCTCGATTTGACCATTTTTTGGATTTGCAAGTATTGTCTCAGCTTTGTAAATATAATTTTTTAATTTTAGTAAGAAAAGTGAAAAATAACTATCACTGAAACATATGAAAATAATGAAATTTTTCTGTTCCTAAATATAAAAAATGTCTACCTTAATGGGAAGTTTCTGATTTTTAAATATTTGTAGTTGTTTTCTTTTTATCGAAAAGAACGTTTCCACACTATTATAATTTTTTAGGAAAAGACTTGTTTTTTCAATTTGCTGATTGGTTATCAGAATATATAATTTAGTATAAATACCATTATCAAATTTTGTAAAGTAACGCACAGGAACGTACATTACTTTGCACTAAAGTTTAAAAAAAATTGTAATTCATTTATGTTACTGTTACTCTTTGAAATACATGACAAGTAGGGGCTTGTGTTTAAAACGGTCACTCCGCTAAAACGGTCAATCTTTAATAATTAACTGGTTAAAAGAAATAAACGCTAGATTTTTGTACGAAAATATTTTTAAATGAAGTATAACCTGATAACAAATGGCTTTAACTTCATTTTTATTTGTGTACTCTAATCTTCTTTTAACGTCTCCTCTCATTTTGTCCATCTCTTCGTCTACATTTCCCTCTCCCATTTTGATATTTCTGACCTTTTCTCTAAACTGTTCTTTTCCTTGCCT
>JAWWLR010000165.1:22887615-22900430 GCA_035041075.1 Acraspis erinacei | reverse complement strand
CTTGCACTCTCGCTTTCGACCGCTCGCTCGCTCAATCGTTTGCTAAAAAGTCCTAAATTGCGCTATCAGAAGAAATAGAGTTAAGGAAATAGATATAAGAATTTATGTACATAGTTGTAAATACTTTTAAATATTAAGGTTCAGACTTTTTTTTGTTTGTTTGTTTAATATGTATGCGGAAAAATTGTAAGGAATGGAAGTCATGTAAACCCTTAGGGCTTAGGGGACACATTATGAATGAAGAAGAAATGGCTTTAAATGTCAAATATATGGTAATTGAAATAATAAAATGTGATTAACATTTTTATCTTACTTTATGATAAAAAGTGACTTCAAAATTAAATTATATTATTGAATGCTTTGTCAAAGGCTAATGTTTTCATTATTATTGGTATATCATGTTTGTTCTATAAATTTTTCTTCAACCCTTCACTTAGAGATCGATCCCCACGCAAGTGGAGGTCTATTTCATCACCGAGCTCCTTCCGACAACACGAGAATAACACCAAAAAGGACGAGCTATTACGTTTTAATGTACCATTATTTAGCTCACTTTACAGTAATTCAGCCAAATCGAGCGCGCCACCATAAAAGCAGCAATGCCGCGTCACACCTGCGATCGCAAGGTCTCGAGCGACAAACACTAAAATGTGACCGCTTGGACAAATAGCGTCAGGGAGAAACTCCCATTTATCAAAAACTCGATTATTGAATAGCAAATACCTTAAAATTATAAACCTTTTTCGATTTTAACCAAGTCAAATTAATAGGCTCAAAAAAGTATTAACAAATTCTCTAGACCAAGTACATAACTGAGTAAACTCTACACGTCAAAATCGTATTCAGCAAACAATATTTTTCCAATTTTATATCTCTTGTCATGGTCGTAAGGTAAAGACTCCAGTTAGTGACATTGTTAATTTTTATGAGTACAATATTTAGGTTTCCACTGTTGTATATGATTCAATCACGAGTTTTTTTGTGAGTATACTTGAAGTAGTTGTTTTTTTATTACTAAATGTATGATAGCAACACTGTGCGCATTGCTTATTAATAATTATTTATTATTCACCTGCTTCACACGAGTGGCTGGGTTAGTGCCACCCGTCAACCTTTTAATGGCAGCGCTTTTCCCCTGTCACTAACAGGTCCAGAGAGGCGTTTGGAACCATTTAGTGACTGAAACACGTGATAGGGCTTAAAATTGTTGACCTTTGTTTTTGATGAAGGAAATGAGTAGAAAACGAAACTATCTATTTTTTAATAGTATTCGAATGGGAAGATTGCATACTTTTATGAAAATTCAATTAGGTAAATACTTAGAATATTAAGTAATATGATGTGATGAACACAAAATGTTGTCGACCCATTACAAGCTCAAATTCTAGCAGGCGATTTGTTACAAGAATATCATAAAAACGCCTTTTTTAACGAATCGGCGTATCACTTCAGGATCAGAGTCCATATAGTGTCAAATAGAGTATGTTATTATTTGATATACGCGTATGCGGCTATATGCTCTCGGACACTCTAACTTCCAAGCGATTCACTGACGCTCGACTCTAAACACACTTTTAAAACATGTTTGCGATAAGAATGACCATTGATCCTTGATTCTGGCACTAGTATGTCCCTTTACGAATTCTCGGGCTGGTTAATATTATTGCTCATAATGAATCATTATACAAACGTTTCCCTTCCATATTCCTTCTTACTCTCACAGAAATTTGCTGACTCAAATTTTATATCTGATTTTGTACGATATTTGTTTAAAAGTAAAAACGAAAATTCACCGACTCACTTATGCTTGCTCAACGCTCTCCCTACTTATAAAGTATAACAGCTAGAGGCGTGCGTCTTGATAGCAGCAGCGGTTTTTGAATATTTTGTATACGCTGCTTCGAAAATTATTCCCGGGATATATTTATATGCCATTTAACTTTGAAGCAAGCTACGTTTTACCAAGCCTTTATTTATATTTTGATTTCAATTAAACTTGCCAATAAATAAAGAAATTCATCCAGGGTATCAACAACTGGTCGCGTGTCACTAAGTGGTGTCTTTACCTTATTAACTTATTTTTATCAGCAGCTTTATAACTGTCTACCTGTCAATTTCCAGTTCAACTCTTATTGCGGGAATTCCATTTTCGAAATTCAACTTATACAGTCATCCATGTCCCGACCCTGAGAACACAAATATGAAATTTCCACAAATAATTTCCAAAGTTTTTTATTACACATTCTAAAGAGTTATGAAAAATAAACTTAATTGAACTGAGTCGTCAACAGGAGAGGAGAGGGGGTCACTTAAATGTAAGAAATTGTCCCAAGAGAAATAGGTAAGTCAAAAATCACTAAAAATAGCGCCTGGTAATATCTGATTGTGTACCCTCCCCTGTTTAGAATGTAGCATAAATTCAAGTTGAAATTGAAGGAATATCGAAAAAAGGTAAAAGGATTGAAAAGGCATGTATCTTATAATTCTTGGGGTTCGATCTTGTACAAACCCTGAAGTTTATATCATGTCTGATTCCCCCTCGGAAGATTCAAGAGAAACAACGAACGGCGTGTACCAGGTTCACCCCTGGACTCTTGGAGAACGCGCTGTCTGGCGAGAGCAGTTCGGAGAACGCTGGGACTGGGACGTCTTTAGAGAAGAAAATACAATCCAGTCTTCCAGTCTTCCAGTCTTCCACAGTCTTCCAGCGCGCAGCGTTTCGACCCTGACCCCGTTCTCGCCCTCGGAGTACGCCTATAGATTTCCATAGGATCTCCCTCCCGAACGTGTAATGTACGAGCAATTCGAGTAATTCGCTTCGCGATCGGCAGATCGGCGGATCAGGGATCACCTTGAAATGGTTGCTTTTACTACCCACGCGGTGCATAGACGTCGCCGCGTCGCTTCATAATTTAGAACACATAATACTATATTGTTACTATTACAGTATTAGCGTTAATGCTATCAGCTATAAATAGGCGTTTATACCAGTTGGGGTAGAAATTGAACCCACCGAGCAACAGGTGCTTTAGAAAAAAGGTCATTCGCCAGATATTTGTGCTAAGAAAAACATAGATATGTTCGTCAGCGGTGGAACTTAGGCACACACAAAAATTAGTTATAAATATGTACCTATTCCATTTTTGGTTGAAAAGTGATTTTTTTTCCTAATTGAAAGTTCAACTAGTGCCTTGAAATGTGAACCACTTTGTTAAAAAATAATCATAGTTGCTATAGCAACCATAATAAGAACCAACTAGACCATACCGGAATCAATTTTTCATTTTCCCTCACCATTAATATTCAAAGACCAGACTAATATATTATTTTATAAGCAGAATAAAAATATCACAAATTAAATTTAAATTTTTCAAATTCATTTAGTGTATTCAACTAAGAAATATTAATTTTTTACCATAAAACATGAATATTCAATACAAAAGAATTTTTTTTACAAAACAGTCGAATTTTCGTAAAAAAAGGTAACTTAAAAAAAACAATTAAACGTTGAACTAAATATTTAACCAAATAATTGAATTGTCTATAAAATTGTTAAATTTCCAAATCAGCAAGTTAAATTTTAAACAACAGCAAATGAATACTTTAACGCAATAATTAAATTTTCAAACAACGAGTTGAATAAAAAATATACATTTTCTTCAGAATAGTTTAATCTTCAATCAACAAAGATAAATATTCTCAACCAAAAAGACACATTTTCAAGTAAGAAAAGCGACTTTCTACCAAAAATTAAATAAATGAATATTTAGTTCGAAAAATTGTTACAAAAAAAAAAATAATCTAGTTAAATTTTCAACGAACCAAAGTCTTGAATTTTTAACCATTCAGTTGAATTTTTTTTTAGTTTTAACCTAATGGTCGAATTTTCGTACAAAAAAGAATAAACTTCAAGCAAAACCATTTGAATTTTCAATAAAATATTTGAGGTTTTAGGAGACAGTTGAATTTTCAATGAAAAATGATCAATTTTCTATCAAAGCGGACGAACTTTCCGCCAAAAACATACATTTTTATCCAAATGCATGAATTTTTAAATAAACAGTTGAATTTTTATTTAAATTAAAAAAATAAATCCGAACAGAGATATTTTGTAATGAGGGAAAACAAATTGGTATTTTTTCTAAAAATTAGTTATGTAACAAGTAAAATATAATTCTGTTTAATTTTTAAAGCATTTAAAAATATTAGGTAAACAGACGCCATTTAAAGAAAATGGTCGAATGGCAGCCTTAAAAAAATACATATGTTGTCTGTTCCATACTAAAATTTTAGAAAAAAAAAGAAATTATAACAGAGAATTTTTAACTAAAGTGATAAATTTTCAACTATGAAAATTTAATGTGTAGTAGTTCAATTTTCCTCCCGGCAATGATAGTCTTTTACAAAAATATGAATTTTCAACAGATTGTTTGATTTTAATTGAAACATATGAACTTTCAACAAAAATGATAAATTCTCAATAAAAAAAATCAATTTTAATAAATTAGTTCAACTTTAAAACAAGAAGTTGAATTTTTTAACCGAAAAGACGAATTTTCAACAAATAATGTTTTTGTAGTCATCAAAGAAAGAAAAACTCCCACAAAATTGTAGACCTTTCTAGCCAAAAGAGGATTTTTCTGTAAAAACATTATATTTTTTTTAAACCAAAATATGAATTTTCAACAAAACGGTTGAATTCCCAACCGAAAAGGATGCGTTTCTTACACAATTAGTGCTGAATTTGCAACCAAACAATAAAATTTTTAACCAAAAATTTAATTCTTAGAATAACTCGTTTAAAAATCTGAAATTTATTATCCTTGTCAATTATTTAAAGTTCCTCTCATTGAAATTCCCTGAGTTTTGCAATATTTTTTACAAAACCCCTGACCTTTGCCTGACTGAGCAAAAAACTTTGACAGCATATATAAGCAGTTTATATTTAACTGCAAAATATTCCTGCTTATTGACATCCAAACATCTCAAATCCAACTGCTTGAAAATAGCTTGATTTAGTATTTTAAAATTGTAGAACCTTAAATGAGATTAAAATCAAATTTAGAATCCTAATTAACGTCCAATAATCAAGTTAATAAGCAGAATTCTTGAAAATAAGATCAAGAATCTAACGACCAAATTTGGACAATTAGCACAAAATGTTCCTATTGCAATCTGAAAAAAGATTCCTCTTCTTCCCTAAAAAAGAAAAGAATTTCTCCCTTTTTGACAAAACCAAAAAAGAGGAAAGAAAAATGAGAAGGCAACCAACCAAATTTTTATAAAAAATCGTCAATTAATGTTCAACTTTTTCCAAATTGAAATCAACATTCTACTTCTCTTTTCATTTAAAAATATAGGTTCGGCGAATTTAAATATTACAAATGAATAATTTATAACTTTTGTTTACTAATTTGCTTATAAAAATGTTAAAAATAATGTTTTTAAATTCATTTTTAATTCATTTTTTTTCTTACAACTATTTGCAGTTGAATGCAATTATTTTTGGCTAAATGGCAGGCTTCAAAATAACAAAAAATTATTTTTTGTTCCTCAAATAACAAATTTGTATAGAAAAAAAATGGTTGTTTTTATTAAATTTTTTACCAACGGGGTGCAGAGAATAACGCTTTATAATTTAGAACTCATAATACTATATTAGTACTAATACAGTATTAGAGTTAATGTTATCCTATAAATAGAAGTTTACACCAGTTGGGGTAGAAAGTAAACTCGCGGAGCAACAGGTGTCGATGAGTTTTTCCTTTTATTTCTTGAAAGTGAAGTCATAAATTATCATTTGTAAAATGTGTCCGGTATGCTATCTTTTTTTTAATGAATTCTAATTAGTTTTTAAACTGGAGCAAAATCATCCCACTGCTTTCAAATGTAAAGACAAATTTACGACTACAAAAATTACTTAAAAGGTTTTTTTACTGGTTTCTGAATATGATTCTAGAAATCTTGCTTCACTTAAATTTTCAAGACTTAGGTACGATTAGAAAAAATTGCTGCATTCAAAATTAGATAATAAAAGTCTTAAACATCATTTAAAATTTATTAACTTTTAACAAATTTACCATTGTTGTTCATAGATTGTGACACCATTTATTGCAGGTCCTGCTGAAAGGATGCTTTGAATGTTAAGGAAATGCGAAATATGACATTTTTATATTGAAATTTTTCAAATATTATACCGTAACATGGAGCCAAGCCGTTGGGGGAATACGGCTTATCAGCAGCCTTATTTTTTTTATAATTAATAATCTTCTGCTCTAAACCATATATTTCAAGATGCATTTAATGTATTTTTTGCTTTATATAGTACAAAAAAGGAATAGAAACATACTAAAAATCTAATTATTTAAAAATTAAAAGTTTAAAGACAAAAATGGTTTGCTTTGAAAAAACGTTAAAATCGGATCTCTGTGAATTCTTCATTCGGAATTTTTCAATAATTCAAAAATATTTTCATTGTAATTAAAAACCATAAAATCAATGCATTCCGTTCATAATTTCTCAGAAATTTTATTGCATTACCAATATAAATAATTTCTCAATTGTTTCTCGATTTGATGGGCAAAATAAATTTGAAAATAAAATAAAAACTTTGAATAACTATTTATTTGTTAGACTTCAAACAGATTTTTGAAAGCGTCAGAAAGTGAAGAATCAAAAATTTCCCAAAGAAGTTGCATCGTCAACCAAATAATTGAATTTTCATACAAAAAAAGAAGAATTCTAAAAAGAAGGTATTAATTGATATTTCAAGCTAAAAATAATTTTGTCTTACATGAAAAACAGTCGCGAATTACTCCAAAAAAGATCCATTATCAACAAAATAGCTGAATTTTTAACAAAACATTTAAGTCCTCAACACAAAAATTAATTTTTAATCAGTTGTATTTTTAACCAAAAAATATTAAATATTTTTCAGATACAATTTTTTCAGATTAATTTTTTACAAAAAGGTTAAATTTTTTGACTAGAAAATATGATTTTTTTACTAAAAAGTAAATTTTCAACCAATAAGTTGAATGTTCAACCAAATCCATGAATTTTCTACCAAGAAGATTAATTTTATAGTAAAAAATGAACTTTCAATTGAAATTACGAATCTTTACACAAAAAAAATGACTTTTCAAGAAGGTAGTTCCAATTTTAACTAAGTACTTGCATTTTTAACACAAAATACATGAATTCTTATGATAAACGTAGTGGTTTATATTGCAATTCAAAAATATTTTTATTTTAAACGAAAAACAGTTGAAATCATCGAAAAAGGGCCAATTTTCAACAAAATTGTTAAATCCTCATCCAAGAAAAGCTTAATTTTCAAACCAGTTGTATTTTTATCTAAAAATAATTAAATGTTTTCTAACCGAGACAAGTTTTTTACAAAAAAGTTAAATTTTTTAATCCGAAGAAATGAATTTTCTACAAAAAAGTTAATTTTCAACCAATTAGTTTAATTTTCAACCAATTGCATGAATTCTCTATTAATATAATTTATTTTCTACCAAAAAAGATTAATTTTCAACTAAAAAGATGAATTTTTCAATGAAAACATGATTTTTTAACAAAGAAGTTCGACTTTTAACCAATTAGTTCATTTTTTAACTAAAAAACAAAGTGATAACAAACAAATTTAATAGTTAATTTGATATTTCAAACCAAAAAGATTTTAATTTTAAATGAAAAACCAAGAAGATTAATTTTCTACCAAAAAAGCCAAATTTTAAACAAAATGGTTACATTTTTAACCATTTTTAAGACAAAAAATATTGTTATTTCAAACCAAACATTTGCAATTTTAATTAAATTAAATGTAATATCTAACAAAAGGGATAAATTTTCAAACCTAAAAGATAATTTTGGAAATATTTTTGTAATATTTATAATTTTTAAAAATATTTTCTTTAAATTAAATTTTCAACAAAAAGGACCACTTCAAATATCCCCAGAAACCTTAATAAATTTGTTTTATTATGTTGAAACCTTTCAAAATCTTTATAAAATCCAAATTTTATTTCCAAATCGTCGAAAATATACATTTTGTCTTAAGTTTTTTTTTAATTTTGAAAAACTTCGAAATATATTTTAAAATGATTGGAGTTTTTCCTCGAATTTCGAAAAAATTCTGCAAAATTAAAAATATGTTCTTTGTACCTTTCAGATTCCTTTTTGAAAAAAAGTCTTTGAAAATTGATTGACAAATCCTAAGGAATGTTTTTTATATTTTTTATTAAAAAGTTTGCAATCTTCCAAAATTGAAAAATGTTTGCTATAAAACCTTCTAGATTCTTTTAAGAAATTTTAGGAAATCATGTAAACTGTTTTCAAATCTTTGTTGAAAACTGAACTATTTTTTTAAATAATGAATTATTTAGTTGAAAATTCACGTATTTTTTAAATACTACGACTTCTTTAGAAAATTACGCATAAAAGAATAATTCAGATATAATTGTTATCATCAAATAGAATTACTTTTTTGGAAATTTTGTTTTATTAAATTTACTTGAATTTATTGAAAAACAACATAATTTATAAAGGCTATATCTCCCAAACAATGATATATACATAGAACATGAAATTTGTATTGTGGTTTATAAAAAATTGTACACAATTAAATTCTTATTCAAGCTACTTCTGACTGAGGATGCTTTAAAAAGGAAAGATTTAACAAAAAAACCGGTTATTACAACTGACTTCATGCACCTTCTTCAAATAATTTCAAAAAGTTCACGTTGCCAACAGGTTTTCAGCATTAGAAGCTTTTTTTTAAATCAAAATCAAATACTTAGATCCAAAGAAGCTTTACCTTGTAGTTATTTCCATGAAAAATAGATAATAATCTCAAAATAAAAAAAAATAAATTAACTCTATTAGAAAATTTTTAAAAGACGAAAATTTACATTTAGATAAATTTTTTCATAAATACATATGATGCAGTACGACGGGTCCCCTCGAGTAAAACGGAGTCAAGCGCTGCTTAACTTCGGTGATCGATGGAGAAACCTTAAACCAATATAATTACAATTAAAATTAAAATTACAATTAAAGTAACTTAGAATTTCTTGAGAATTCAACTATTAAAAATTGGAAACTTAAATTTCATAATTATGAAAATTTCAGTACTTTGCTAAAAATTCCTTTTTCTAGTTAAATATTCTTGATTTTGGTTGAAAATATTTTAGTCCAAAAAGAACTAGTTTTTTGAAAATCGATTTATTTGGTTAAAAAATATACGTATTTCATTTACTTTGTTAAAATTTCGTTGTTAAAAAAAATAAAATTCAGATTCTTACTTGAAAAATTATCTTTTTGGTTGAAAACAAAACTATAGTTTATTAGAAATATATTTTCTCAAGAATTGGACTAATTAGGTGAAAATCTAAGCATTTCTTAAATAACTAGACTTTTTTTTTTAAACTTAAACTTCTTGCTTGAAAATTAAACTTTTTGTTCAATATTAAACTATTATGGTGAAAAGATTAACTATTTTGTTCAATATTGATTTTTGTTGGTAAAAAGTATATTTTTGGGGTTGAAAATTTATGTATCTGGTAAAAATGGTTCTTTTTTGTTAAAAATTTAGCTATTATATAGAAAAAACATTTTTTGGGTTGAAAATAGTACAAATTTAGCTACTTCATGCTTGGTCAAAATGTTATCTATTTTAGTTAAAAATTCATGTATTTTGCTGAACATTCGTCTTTTCTGGACGAAAATTGATTCTCTGTGTTGCTAAAAAAATTAATCTAATATACTTTGTAGGAAATTCAACAATTTTGTTAAAAATGCCTCTTTTTGTTGTTGAAAATTCAACTGTTTTGTTCAAAGACCCTCTTTTCGGATTTTAAGATTAAACTATTTTTAGAAAAAACTTATACATACTTTTAAAAAGAATTTTTTCGGTTAAAAATTAACTTGTTGGTATTGTCTGTCGAAAATAATTCTTTTTCAGAATTAAAAATCATTAATTAATTTCCCAGGTCGAAAACCCTAAATGAATAATAAAAATATTAATCTTTTTCGTTGAAAATTCATGTTTTTGGTTTGAAACTCAATTATTTAAGAAAAATTTAATCGATTATACTTTGTTAATAATCAGTTCATATATTTAATTGAAACATTTCCTTTTTGATGGTTTTATCTGCTTTAGATAAAAATTCTTGATTTAGGTTTAAAATGCTTTCTTTTTTGTTGAAAATTAATTTTCTATTGGTTAAGAATTATTCTACTTTTTAGAAAACTCGAATATTTGGTTAAAAAGTGATTTTTTTTATAAAGATTCTTTATTTTAGGTGGAAATTCATCTCTTTCGTAGAAATTTTAATTATTTCGTCGGAAAAATCATTTTTATTAGGTGAACATTTATTTTTTAACTACAAATTAAAAAATTCAATTTTTGGTGGTTAAAAATTTAAATCTATTCTTGTAAAATTGAATAACGTTCCTAAAAATTTATTTTTCTGGGTCCTAATTCTTAATTGTAGTTGAAAATCATATTATCATATTCTCATATTAAATTAAAGTTAAGAAAATCATTTTTTGACTGCAACTTAAGCTGTGCCTTTTTTGGAGAAAACTGATCTTTTTCAGTTAAAAATTAATGTATTTGCTTGAATTTTCGTGTGTTTTTGCAGAGAGTTAAGATTCTTGATAGAAAATCTAACTAGACTGTTAAAAAATTTTTTTTGGTTTCGGTTGGAAATTACTTTTTTTAACTGGAAATTTATATATTTTATTTTTGGATAAACACTGATTTTTTTCAGTTGAAAATTCATGTACTTTATTAAAAAAATTCGAATTTTCTGGTTGAAAACTAATCTTCTTTGTTAAAAATTATTAATTTTGGTGGAAACTCCAACTATTTGGTAGAAAATTAATGTTCTTTGAATAAAATTAAACAATTTTGTTAAAAAGTCATGTTTTGGTTGAAAATTCATCTTTTTGTGTAGAAACTTCATTTTTTTGTGGGAAAAATTCAACTACTTTGTTTAAAGCTAAAAATTAAAATATTTTTGTAGAAAGTTTAAATATATTGTTGAAAATTTGTTTGTATTTTTGTGGAAATTTTAACTATTCCATTTTTTGCCAAAAATGAATATTTTTAAGTTAAATATTCATGTATTTTGTTAAAAATTCGTCTTCTTTCGTCGAAAGATAATCTTTTTCGTTGAAATCTCACCGTTTTCTTTTAAAACTAGAAGATTTTGGGAAAAAGTAATCGACTTTACTGAAAGTTCAAAAATTTAGTTAAAAATTAGTTTTTGTTCGTTTAAGATTTTTGAAGATATATATATACAACTACATTTGTTATTGGGAAATCTTCTTTAGTTAAAAATGCATCGTTTAGGTTGAAAATCTTTTTTACTGTAGTTAAAAATTAATTTCTTTTGAATAAAAATTATTCAAATTTGTAGAAAATTCAAGAATTTGGTTAAAAAGTAATTTTTTGGATTAAGATTCTTTATCTTAATTGAAAATTCATCTCTTTGGTTGGAAATTTAATTATTATGTTAAAAATCATTTTTTCTCACCTGAAAGTTAATTATTTAACTGAAAACTTCAACTATTCTATTTTTGGTAGTTTTTTTACCTTTTTTAGTTAAAAATTGAACAATTTTGTTGAAAATTATTGTAGATTGTGAAAATTTCATTTTTGCAGAAAATTAAAATACTGACTTGAAAGTTAGATTTTTTGGTTCAAAACTATTTAGTTAAAAATTGGTATTTTTTGTTAGATAATTAATCTTCTTGCATGGAAATTCATCTTTTTGGTTGAAAAATCGTGTATTTTGTTCAAAATTGGCCTTTACAGTAGAAAATTCTATTATGTCGTTGAAAACTAAATTACTTTGTTAGAAATTCATTCTTCTGGTTAAAAAATCTCAATTGTTATTGAAAATAATTTGCTTAAAAATTGAACTATTTTTTTGAAAAATCGTTTATTTGGTACAAAAATAATGTTTTTAACTGAAAATTGAACTATACTGGTAAAAATTTTAAGTATTTCTTTAGTTAACAATTCGTCGTTTATGTTGAAAATCTTCCTTTTTTTGGTTGGAAATTCCTTTCTTTTGGAAACAAATTTTTGTATGATGTAGAAAATTTAATAATTTGGTTAAAAAGTAATTTTCTTGGATGATTCTTTATTTTAGGTGCAAGTTCATCTCTGGTTGAAAATTTAATTATTTCGTAGAAAATTATTTTTTTCAGGTGAAATTAAATTTTTTAACTGAAAACTGTGACGCTTCTATTTTTTATGTATTTATACAACTATTCAGTTCAAAATTAAGATATTTTGTTGAAATTCCATTTTTCTGTTACTTAATTAATCCTTTTGCTTGAAAATTCATATTTTTTGTTTGAAAATTTAAATATTTTTAAGAAGAATATAATTTTTTAAAATGTTAATTTATTTTTGGTTTAAAATAATTTTGTTAGTTGCAAATTCAACTATTTGGTTTGAAAATCCATGCGTTTTGTTGAAAATGGGTATTGTTGGGTAGAAAAACAATATTAATATTTGAAAATTTAACGTTTTGGTTAAAAGTTCCTACATTTCGTTTAAAAATAATCTTTTTTGGTAAGAAAAAAATCGCGTCAGTCTAGTTTAGGCTAGTTTAGTTTACAAAAAATCTACACCTGACCAGTTGTGCAATAATTATTGTAATAGCATGATACATTTGCTGGATGGCATTCCATTAAATGTAATTAGAGAGGGGTGGGGTGGGAGGAGGCAGGTAGATCTGTATCATTAACGCAAAGAAGTAAGGGCGAGAAAGGGCATGCTGGAGGATGAAGAG
>JAWWLR010000165.1:22872707-22887531 GCA_035041075.1 Acraspis erinacei | reverse complement strand
CCTGTCGCGGGAAGTATCCTTGGGATCGGCTTTCAACCGATGCGTATCCGAAGACTATATAACTGAACCTAAGCGGGTATGTGCGCAATGCTCATACACGCGAACGTCGAAGTAAGTGCGCTCGCGGGTGGCATCCGAGAATGCATCCGGAGACCAATGCATTCCGCCGCTCCTAAGGTTACTGCCCGCCAAGCCGCCGCTCGAGTTCGAATCCCGCCGTATACATATGTGCGTGCGGCGAGCAGTGTTGCCAATCTTAAAGACATCAAAGCCCATCAAAAGAATTTCTCGAGCCAAGCCTCCGAATTACGAGAAAGAATTTTACACATTTTTCAGTTTAATCTTTTGCATTTTTTTAAGAGTTGAATTTTTAATGAATTAATTCAACTTTTAAGAAAAATAGCGGAATATTCGACAAGATAGAGAGATACAAAGATAAATTTTCAATCGAGAAATTTTCTGCCAAAAACGATCAGTTTTGAAAACAGACAAGTTTTCAGTAAAGCAGTTCCATTTTCTAGAAAAAATATTATTTTTTAACAAAAGCATGGAATTCTTAATCCGCAAAGACGAATTTTGAACCAAACAGATGAATTTTCAAAGAAACAGTTAATTTAATATATTGATTAAATTAATAGTTTAATTTTCGGTTGAGAAAATTAATTTGCAATCGAAAAATAAACAAATTTTCAAGACAACAATTAAATTTTCAGAAAAAAATGACTTTCTCAATTTGGAATTTATATTCTCTATAAAGTAGACGAATTTTCTACCAAATACTTAAATTTTCAAATAAAATCATAAATTTGTAATGAAGAAGAATAGTTATCAATAGTTATCGACCAGAAAAGACAAAATTTCAAATGGAAAATATAAGTTTTTAACCAAAAATGCAATGGTAAATTTTCAGTCAAGAAAATTAATAGTCAACCCAAAAAAATTAATTTTCAAGAAAAAAGTGTAACTTTGAAATACGTGGTTTTATTGTGATCCTATAAAGATCTATTTTCATCCCAGAACTTTTGTACCAAACAAGATTAATTTTAAACTTACAGGGAAGAATTTTCTGTTCAAAATGTCCAATAAAATAGTTTCATATTTGACAAAAATATTATTTTTGAAAGAAATCGTAGAATTTTTAACCCATAAAGAGGTTTAATCAAATGTAAGAAAAAATGGAATGGTTGAATTTTTGGTTGACAAATATAATTTTCAATAAAAAAAAACGACTTTTGAAGACAAAATTAAATTTTCAACCAGCAAATGGCTATTTAAAAACATTTTCTAATTTCCTACAACTAAGTATATTCGTTTTTCGCCAAATAGCTGAATTTTTAAAATAGAATATTAATTTTCAAACAGAAAATACGAATTTTTACGCAAACATATGAATTTTCATCTAAGATCATTAATTCTTAACCAAAAATGAAATAGTTAAATTTTCAAGTATAAAATTTAATTGTTAAACAAAAAAGAACGAATATTAGAAAAAATAGTTTAACTTTGAATCTAGAGGTTGAATTTTAAACCTGCAAAGATCTTGTCAACCAAGAACTTCTCTACAAAAAAAGATTAATTTTTAACCTAGAGGAACGAATTTTTTGTTCAAAAAGACCCATAAAACTGTTTCATATTGGACAAGAACGTTATTGTTTTAAATCATTAAATTTTTAACCCATGAAAAGGGCTCTTTTACCAAATAGTTGAATTAAAAAAAATCTTTTTTAAGAAAAAGATTTATTTTCGTCTCTAAAAAGACCAATTTTTAACAAAATACATTAATCTTTAACAACAAGAACAAAATAAATTTAAACCTAAAATGGAATTAAATAAAGAAGCAGTTAAATATGGTTAGTCTACTGGTCTAAATTAGCACCAGTATACCAACCAAATTTAAGATCTTATTTCATTGAATTACCTGGTAAACTTCTAAAAAAATCCAAAAATAGAATTGTTTTATTTTTATTTGAGAAAATTAATTTTCAGTAAAAAAATAACCGAGTTTTCAAGATAACAGTTAAATTTTCAACCGAAAAAATGACTTATGAAGAAAAATTTTAAACTCCTCTAAAATAAGTGGATTAAGTTTTCACCAAGTAGTTGAATTTACAGCTAAGAAGATTAATTTTCGACCAGAAATGACAAAATTTAAAAAAAATATGAATTTTTATAAAAAGAGCAATTTTTATAAAAAGAGCAATTTTTAACAAAAAATGAAACAGATCATTTTCAATTAATAAATTTAATATTCAATAAAAAAATGTTTAAAAACTAATTTTCAAACAAAAAAATTAAATTTTCAACCAAACCGTTTTCAAAAATAAAATAAGAAATTTTTAACCAGGAAAATTAATTTCGAAAAAGTAGTTGAACTCACAACCAATTAGTTAAATTTTGGCCAAAAGAAATAAATTTCCTATTAAATTATGTAGTTGAATTTTCGACTCAAAACAACGAATTTTAAACACAACAGTTGAATTTTCAACGAAAAAATGAAATGTCAACAAAATTTTTGAATTTTCTTCAAAGTTGATAAATTTTTCACCAAACAGACGAATTTTTAAACAAAATAATAAATTTTTAACGAATAAGAATAATTAACGACCAGAAATGACGAATTTCCAACAAAATGCATGAATTTTCAAATTAAAAATATTAGTTTTTAACTAAAAATGCAACAGTTAAATTTTCAGCCAAGAAATTTTATTTTCAACCTAAAAAAACGAATATATAGTTAAATTTTAAAATTAAAAAGACGAGAGATTTCGACGTAATGAATATTTAACAAAATACATCCATTTTTAAACTGGAAGGACGAGTTTTTTATTTAAAAATAACAATTTTCAACAAATCAGTTCAGTTTTCAAAAAAAAAATGATTTTTGAAAAAAATCGTGGATTTTTTAACCAAATAGTTGAATTTTCAACCCAAAAATAATGTTTTAACAACATTTTTAGATCTTTTTTAGTCAACCAATTTCGCCATTTAACATTTTATATTTTTTGTCATTTTTCCAGTACTGAATTTTTAATGCATTTTTTTACGAATAAAATAAAAAATATATGTCTTATAAAAAAAAGTGTTAGCTACATTTTTAGATATTTTCGACATAAATAATTTTTCTTACAAATATTTTTTTATAACTTACATAGTTTTAACGATTTTTTTAAATACCATCTGTGTCACGATTAAAACGAAAACCATGGATCTTATCGCAAAAATAGTTTTCAGAAAATTCAGTCAAAATTAGTTGTCATTCAAATAATTTAAAATGCAGTACTCATGTTGCTAAAACATAATTTTCATTACGCGATTTTCATACAAAACAATTTAGTAGATTATTCTATCTTATTTCGGGAATTAAAAATAATAATTTTACTACAAACGTCGCAAACTGCAATTAAATACATTTTTTACATTTTAAATTTATATTGAAATTTTTTTAACCATAAATACTAGGTACATTTTCGCAAAAAAAATATTAATTTAAATAATGAATAATATAAATAATATTTAAAGATATTAAATCTTTTTTTCTTTTTGAGATTACAAAATTATTGAAAAGTCTCGTGAAGAGGAAAAAATTGTGAATGATTTCCATTATATTGGTATAATAAATCATTTCTTTTCAAAGATTTTTTTTTGCTTTTCTTTTACAGGAAAAGGAATTAATGAATATAATTATATGGTGGATGGGATTCGAAAATTATCGACATTAACTTCACGTACATAATTTACAGACAGCCCCTATGAAACTTTAGATCTTTTTAGTATAAAATTATATATACTTAAACAGTTCCCCTGTATAAAAGAGCGACAAAACTAGAATTTTTCTTAAGTGTCAGAATCACATGTAATACACTACCGGTGGGAAATATCTACATGCCATTTTTTTAACTGTTGCTATATAGTCTTTGAATTTTTATAATATTAACATGAATTATTTGCCCCGTAATATCAAGAAAGATAATAAAGCTCAGCATCTAATAAGGCCAAATTAAATGCAAAAAGGCCAATTTAATCAAAATTCTGGAAAATAATAATTTTTTAAATTTAAATAGAATTTCCCCTTGACTTTGCCCTAGGGACGAAGTGGGTGTAAACAAATTGTGAAATTTCAAAAATGAGATAATAGTTACAAAAAAATGTTTGAGATTCTTTGTTTATTATATTTTAATCAATTTCAGTAATATTTATCAAATTATTATTGTTTTGAATTTTTCAACTCAGATGATGAGTAAAATCATTATTTGGAATTTTCCCACTTTTTTGCATCAAGTTTGACCCAAGGATCAAATCTAGTAAAAAAATTAGGAAATATTTTAATAATGATCAAAATGCTATGGAAAGTTACCATTCAAATTAACCCAAGAACTTTTAAAACGTAATTTTTTCATGACCAATTTTTCATTTTTTTCTGGCCAGAAATTTGAAAGGAAATTTAAAAAATTAATTTTAATATTGTAAAATTTTTAATATCCAATCTTTTAGAAATGAAATAAACAATTTTTAGATTAAAATTAAAAATGTTTGAATTAATTAATTTTAATTCTCCAGCAAAATTTATGCCAAAAAGATGAACTTAAAATAAAAGCATTTTCAATTAGTAAAAATGAATTTTTAGTCAAATAGCTGATTCGAAACAAAGAAAAAACTATAATTTGTTGTTGAATGATAACTGGAATAGTTACATTTTTAGTCAAAAAATTAAGGTTCAACAAAAAAACAGACTTTTAAATCAATAATGAGATATAGTAGATATTTCAACAAAAAAAAAAGATTTTAATTTTAAATAAAAAAAATATAAATAAAAAAGCCGAATTTTCAACAGAATAGTTCAAACAACAACTAAAAAGATCAATTTTAACCAATCAGTTGCATTTTTATCCAAAAAAGATAAGATTTCTTCAAAAACAGATGAATATTTAAACCAAATAGACGAATTTTCAAAAAAAGTAGTTGATACCAAAATAGTTGCATTTTTAACCAGGCAGTTCAATTTTTGACTAAAAAGGATGACTTTTTATCAGAATTGTTTCATTCTTAACCCAATGATAAGAAATTTAACTGAAAATATAATCGTCAGAAGGCATCAACTGGGGAAAAAAAGAAAATCTTGTAAAATTTTTAAGATAGAATCCTTCATAAGCGGAATAAAATAATTTTAAATTAAAATAACAGATTTTAAATTCATAATCTTTGACACTTATTTAAATTTATTTAAAGTGCCTCTTATAGAAACTCACCGACTTTTGTAAATTTGTTTAAAAAATCCTTGACTTTCCCTGACCAATAAAATGCCCTGACTTTTCCTTCATTTCCAGATATTCCTTGACTCAAAGCCACACTGTTTTTATTAAATTAACATTTTTCCCTCAACTTAAGAAAAAATATCATCATACTGTTATAAAAAAAGTGTTAATTAAGACTTTCAAGCCTCCCACTCCCATAGTCATCCTCCTCTACTCCCCCTACTTTACCCTCTCCTTGCCGCTCTTCTTCCCCTCCCGCACTTGACCATTCGCCCCCCACCAATCTTCCATCACTTCCGCACCACTACTCCTCACTCACCACACTTCACCAATCATCACTACCCTACTAACTCTACATTCTTTTTCAATCAATTCCCCTACTTCCCCTCACTTTCTCTGCTCCCCTTCATAATTTTCCCTCACTTTTTCTACTTACCATCAACATCTCTATTTTTCCCTTGCTGATTTCCGCTACTTAGCCTCCACTCATCACTCTTTACTTCCTCTCTCCGAAATTCCCCTACTTATTCACGCTTCATTTCCCCTCTCTTAGCCTCATTTTCTTCATTCCTTCCCTTATTACTCCTCATTCCTCTATTTTTCCTGCCAAAATATCCTCCTGCTTTCCCTACTTTCCTCACTCATTTCGCCTACTTCAGCTACTTCCCCTCCCTTTCCATCAAACCCTCATTTCCCCTCCTGAGAAAAAGTACGACGCACAGTGGGAAAGAATTACCTTTTTGGCTTCAAATAACATAAGCCCACAAATATTGACCGATTTGGACATTAAACATTTTTAAAAGAAGCTAATACTATTTTTTACGATTTTACGATTTTAAAGTTTTTAAAGTTAATAATATTATTAACAAATTTAATAAAAAAAATGCATTATTCAGAAATCTATAGACAGAAAAATATCTTTTTTTCGATTTCAGTCCTTTTAATTAGAACATCATTATAATTTCAGCTAAATTAGTAATTTTTTGATAAATTTGATGAGTTTTTTGAAAAGTTTAAGAAACAAAGGTATGATTTTGGCATTTTTCGGTACAAAAATAAGTAAATAAGTTGTTTTTAGTCGATATCAGTCTTTTTAATTGAAAACTTCACGATAATTTTAGCAAAATTCATGATTAGTTGATAAATTTCATGTGATTTTTTTAATTCAATAAACAAATGCCTTATTCGTGCATCTGTCGACGAACATTTTTTGTTTCTATGTCACTCCTTTTAATTGGGTACTTCATAATAATTTCAGCACAATTCATAATTAGCTGATCATTTTTTAAATAAAAAGTGCATTATTCGAGCATCTATTGACATCGAAAAAAACGAATTTTGAAAAAAGTCATTTTTTCCGACTGCGCAACGGACGGACGGACACCAGACAAAAAATGAGGTATTCTGCCCAAGGCTAAAAAACACTACAAAAAAAGTAATTAATTATAATGAAATTATTATTATTAATTTAATTTAATTAATTTCTCAGATTTCATAACATCGTAGCTGGACTTTGATTCATTTCCTCAACCATTCTCACGTATCAAATTAGTTTTTTAATCTTCCTGCGAATTATGTCGCCTGAACAGACTGTCATTCAGCTTATATGTATACTTACATAAGACTATATCTATACATGGTGTTATATGTATAGTTTTTTTGCACGAATGACGCTGGTCAGTTCGCAAATGTGCATTTAAGCGTGTCGACCATGACGTTCGAAAGTGAAAGCTGAATTCAGGAGGTATGCTAATCAGGGTGTTTTATCTCTAAAGTCGCCGGCGTTGTCGAATGACGATCATTCGAATGAAGTACAACAGTAGCCAATTGAGTAAAATTATTTATTTTGTGCCAAATGAAATTACTCATTCAGTAATGCAAAAATACTAAGTGCTGATAAAGGCTTTAAATGAAAACTACAAGATACATCAAGGTAATTTATTATCAACAGTTAATTAAAATCTATAAATAGTCAAGAAATATACACCTGAAGAGACCTTAAAGAACAAAGAAATTCAGATTAAAAATAAAAACTGGCATCATGCTTTACATAAATTAAAATTAAATAAAACTAAAATTTTTAATAAATTTCTGTTTCTATTAGGGTGGTCCACATATTGTCTCTCACAAATTTTCATGCATATTGCCCAGAAATTTTTTCGAATCCAAAAGCAAAAAAAGAATTTATTGTTTTGAACCTCATGAAATTTAACACGTATTTCCCATTAAAAAACACGTTTTTATACATTTTATTCAGAATCGTCAATATTAGCTAAATCAACTTGAAACTCAGCATTTCTCTTTACAAATAGCCATAGAATACGAAGAAAGTATTACTTTTTAAATGCCGCCCCCTCCCCATAAATCTGTTTTATAGGGTCCCCAAGAGAACCACATAAGTGAAAAAATGGGTTATGCGAGTTTTAGCGCTAATTATGACTTTTTTCCGTTTTTGAAGACAGCAAATTGTTTCTAATACATAAAATACTACTTTATACTGAGAATTAGATGTTTCAATGAATTGTTTAAACAATTAATTATTGTTTATACCAAAAATGTAATATCTAATTGATATTTTAACAACAACGACTAAATTCAAATTTTAATTTAAAAAATGAATTCATCCAAATTGTTGAACTCTAAGAGCAAAAGACGAATTTTCGGTTAAAAAAAGTTGATTGTCAACCAAACAAATGCATTTAGAACCATGACAAAAAAATTCTAAAAAAAAGATTACTTTTCTACCAAAATAGTTGAATTTATAACTAAAATAGATCAATTTATAACATACAAATGAAAAAGTTACATTTTCAAATAAAAAAATTAATTTAAAAAAAACTAATTACGTGGAGAAGAATAATAAATTGGTCTTCTTCAGAGGGAAATTTATCTCTTTGATTGAACATTAAACTAATTGGATAAAAATGTGCATTTATTGTGAAAAAAAGCTTTAATTTCAATTAAACACAGTTCAATCCATACAAAAAAACACGATTTTTCTTCAAAGAAGTATTTTTAGTAAAAAAAAGAGTAAGAAATTCAATCTAAATTATAATTTGGGAATAAGAAAAAATATCTTAAGAAAACTGAATATATTTTTAGAAAATCTTTTGAAATCTTTTTAAGTTTTCTTTAAAAATTCATTTTTTATCAATAAAAAATCATTTGTAATTTTCCCAGGAATATTAGGGAACTCTTTTAAACTGATTAAAATGTTTATAAATTTTTTGTTCGAAATCTGCAAAAACTTACAGTATGTAATTTTTTAAATTTTGCAAAAATTTTTATTTTTCTCCATATTGTTGAAAGTGCGAAAAAACATTTAAATTAAAAACTCTATTTTTTATCAATAATGTTAAGAGACATTGAGAAATAAATTGTGTTATGAAATAAAATTATTCATTTGGTAATTTTTATTTATTAAATTGATGGTGCTAAAAACTCGTAATCTTTTTAAATAGAGAAAATGGATATAACCGCTTTGAATATGGTTGAAGGATTGTGAGTAGAATTCTTTTGTGTGAGATATGAGGGTAACTAAAAGTTGAGGGAGTGTGAGAAGGGGGCGTGAGGGGAAGTAATGAAAAATGACGGAGGGGATGTAATAAAATTGATGAAAATAGAGGAACTCAGTAAGAGGAAGTAGGGCAAGGGGCAGTCAGTGAAGGAAGGGTAATAAAAGTTGGAGAAGTGAGTGTAGCGGTTGAGCGTTAAGGGAAATGATAGGAGGATAAGTTGTGAAGTGAATGAGGGGACGTAGGAAAAGTGGGGTGAGTTTAAAAGAGGGCTTAGGGAATGTAGGGTGATGAGATGGTGAGAGGCGGGGTAGGGGCAATAGGGAGAGTAGGAAAGAGTGGGTAAGGAAAATGCGAAAAAGGGAAGTAGGATAAGAGATGGGAAGCGGTAGGAAGTGAGAGGATTGTAAGTGGAGGTAGTGAACAAAGTTAATAAGAGGAATTAGAGGAAGGGACGGTAGGTGCAGGGAAGGGAAGCGAGAGTAGGAGAAATGAGTGTAGAGCTTAAGAATTAAGAGAAGTGATTACAGGGGAAGTAGAGCAGTGAAGGAGAGAACTTTGGGACAGTAGGGTGGAGGACATGGGGGAAGTGTTTGGAGAGGACGTAGAGGAGGGGATGGACATTGAAGGGAGGGACAGTAGGAAAAGTGATGAGGTGATGAGGGGTACGTTAAGGAGGATAGGGAAAATTAGAAAGGGTAGGGTAGTAGAGGAGCGATGTTGAGCAAGTCAAGTGAAGTATTGGAAGGATGGAGAGCAGAAGCAAGGGTATTTAGCGAGGTAAAGTAGGTAAAGTGAAAGGAACTGAGGATATATGAGGGGTGCGAGCATAACAAAAGTAGATTTTGAGGGAGGAGGAAGCATAGTACAAACAGTTGAAATGTAAGAAGTGAGTAAGGAGAAGTAGACGAAGGGACTTTTAGTGAGAGCGGGGAAGTAATAGTGGGAGAAGAGAGGAGAGGGAAGTATGGGTTTTGAGATAAGGGGACGTACAGGACTTGAAGAGAAGGGTACTACGTTTAGGCAGGAGAAGGGATGAAAATGATGGAAAGTTGAGGAAGTTAGGGCGGTGAATTAGCCAACGTGAGAAGAGGGAAATTAGGTTAAGTAAAAGGAGGGTATCTAGTGAAAGTGAGAACAGTGATTGGAGGGGCAGTAGGGTAAGGGATAGGGTAAGGAAAGGTTGGGGTAGTAGGAAAGTGATGGTGAGTAGGGGAAGGTAAGTAGGGTAAGGAACTGGAGAAGAATGGGAGTAAGATTAGTGGAAGTGAAGTGATGGAAATAAGGCAGTGATAGTAAGGAGAGGTAGGTACGATTGTTTGATAACGGAAGTAAATAAATGAAAATCAATATAAAAACAACTTTACAAGATAACCAATTCTATATGCTATGAATTAAAGAGATGCTTTATGTAAATTATTAATACCGCTAAACTTCATTTAGGTTTTGATTTCTGCGCACCTTTGTGTATACTCTATTCCATTTGCCGATTTTAGGATCATGTGTGTGGTATAATGGGCCTATTAAGTGACTCGACTTCACATTTAACTCTATCAAAAACTAACAATTTGAGTACAGAGTAAGTGATATTGTGGGTTTGGTAATTTCATCCAATTGGTAGAACCTTTTATGTTCACTTTCCATATATCCTGGATATAATTGGCTCTACACACTGTCCCGGACGCAGCGGGAAGAGCAAGTATTATATTAGTATGTAGTCAACGCTGTTGACTTGTTTCTCGACCGGAAAAGCAGTTAGAGAGAGATTCTTCCAGGAGATTCCCGAAGAAGGAGATGTCACTGACTGCATACGAATTAGAAGAAGAAATATCCTTGAAATAAAGGACGAACGTCTCACTCAGATTTGATCAAAATATAACGTGTTTAAAGTCGAGATACTAAATTGCAATTAAAAAGTGGAGAATCTACTTGTATATTTACGTTCACGACATTCTCAGCCATTAAAGGTAAACAATTCAAAAACAATTGTTGAGTTTACGTTTTTTAATGTTGACACCTTAACAGACTTCGCAGTCCACAATGCTCTCAAATCAAGGGTAATGGGGTAATTTTCAAAGAAAATAGGAAAAATACATTTTTCAACCAGAGGTGAATTTTCCATTAAAATCATGAAAATTTAATTTAAAATAATGCATTTTGAACAGTATAGTTGAATCCTCGATCAAAAGAGATGAACTAAAAAAGAAAGAATTTTCTTCAAAAGTATGAAATTTTTAATAACAAAGTGAATTTTAAACCAATTAGCTAAAAAATTTTACCAAAGTCTGAAATTTTCAACAAAAAATATAATTTTCAACAATTACGTTGAATTTTCAACCAAAATAGTTGAATTATCAACCCAAAAGAAACGACGTTGTAATTTTTCTCTATTTATTTTTAATCTTGCAAAATTAAAAAAAAATTGTCTTAAAATCTTCCACACTCCTTTTTAACATCAGTCGAGGAGAAATAGGCTAAGGGAAATTAGGGTGTCTTGAAGAAGTGGGGAAAGTAGGGTAATGGATTGTAAAAAAGGAGGGAGAGGAAAGGGAAGGGATGAAAGTAAGGAGAGTGGCAGTAGGAGCTAAGAGGAGTAGTGACGAGAGAAGGTGTAGATAAAATAGAGGAAAGGTGAAGTAGTAGGAAAGTGTTCGAGAGTACTAGAGGGGAAGTATGGAAAGGTATTTGATTGGAGCTGAGGTAGAGGAAGAAGGGGAAGTAAGGAAAATTTTAAGATATTAAATTTAGAACCAAAAAAATTAAATTTCAACAAAAAAAATGAATTTTCAAACCAAAAATATGATCTTGCGACTAAAAAATGTGGAGTTTTAACTAAAAATACGAATTTTCAACTGATTTATTCTTTAACTAAATTGTCGAATCTTATAAAAGTCGTCGAATTTTCATGTCGAAAGGGCGAGTTTTCAACACGAAAATAAGACATTTTAACAAGAAATTTCATTTTCGATGAAACAGTTTCTATCAGAATAGTTGACTTTTTAAGCTAAAAAGGCAAAATGTTTCAAAACAGTTAAATTTCCAACGAGAAAATATGAACTGTCACGAAACAAGTGAATTTTCAACACAAGCAGTTGAATTTGTAACCCGAAAAGACGACTTTTTTAATTGTTGATTTTTCAAGGCAAGAAGACGAACTTTCTATACAAAAAATTGAATGTTGAACCAAAAAATATTTTAGTTGAATTTTCGACAAAAGAAGATGATTTTTAACAAAATATTGGAATTTTAATCAAGTACACCCGACTCTAGATTTAGCCACAGTATTGGGGGTTGCCTGTAGCCTTGTTGCTAAGTCGGCAATATCGAAACATTAACAGTCAGGCCCGTCCGAACTGTTTCCAAACGAATGCATAATATTACGCAATATAATTGAGTGAATACTCGCGCACTGCGCCTTTCCGCCACGCTGCTGGTGTTTTTTAGGCAAGAGTCGCAACCATCTCTCACTCCACGCGATGAAAAACTGCGTGGGCCAAGAGTTCTAGGAATTTCTAAACCGTGAGTGGTTAAACCAAGAGTCGGGAATAGTTGAATTTGAACAAATAGTTGAATTTTCAATTAAAAAGGACGAGTTTCGTATCCAATAGGAAGACATTTTTAACAAAGCAGTTGAATTTTCAATAAAACAAAATGAATTTTTAAAAGAAAGTTAACTTTCAACTCGAAAATATGACTTTCTATCCCATAATAATTAACTTTCAACCAAAGAAAGTTTTCTTTTCTTACTAGCTTATATTAATTCTGAATTTTTAAGAAAAGGGATAAAGAGGAGAATAGAGTAAAAAGTGTAAAGTCTGAGTTATATAATGCCATATGCTTCATCTTGCACATTTTATAAAGCTTTTCCTACAACAGTTAAAAGATTATTGCAAATTTTTCGTCTACGCTTAAATTCAGACAAAGAACCCACTTTTCGTGTGATATATATATGTGTGTATATATATATATATAAGGTAAATCATTTTGATTTTTCAAGTGGTGGGCCATATTTTATGTGGTTTTTTGAACATGGTTGTTGGGTTGCATATAAAATCTTGGAATCGATGATATGAGTTAGTACTTGGTTGTTACGTTCCGCGTAAATCTTGTTGGATTTTTACGCGGTCCACCCACTTGCAGGTTGGTACCGAAATGGCCGAACGTCTTTTCTTTCTCTCTTTATTACCTCTTCTGAAGAGACTGGCGATCTCCTCAGCGTCCGGCTTTACCTGGCCGTAAATGGAGAGCAGAAGGCCTTGGGCGCCCACGCCCCCTTGCCCCTTGGTCTCTTCCTTCAGAACAATCACTTTTCCTCATCCCAAAGAATCGAAAACTATTCATTTAAATTAAAAGAAAAAAATCAAATTTCTCTACAAATTTTAATTGTGAAGCATTAACTTCATACAAATATTCTTTCGTACTTTTGACAAAAATCACCCCTTCACCCTTGAAAATCGAAATTTGCTTATAATTCAATGAAGCAATTACATATTTAAATTCACTCCAAAACAAGTATATTTCATGAAAATATAAAATTCTTTAACCTTTTTATTTAAAAATTATAACAACTTTTTCATTTAAAAATGGCCACTTTCAAGCCTTTAGTTGAATATAGCAAAACAAGTTTTTAATTCAGTTTTTGAACATGACATTCTTATGTCTAAAAGATGTCTAAAAGGAGAATAATATATCATTTGACCTAAAAAAAATAATTTTTCAAAGCAGCATAAAAAGTACTATATTCTTAGCTATATAAATTAGTCACTCATTGTATAGTGATTGAATTCAAATGGATGTTTAGTTGTTCTAATGTAAAATGTCGTTAACAAAAAATATTATTCCTAAAATTCATTAAGTGTTTTATTAATTCCAGAAAATAAGAAATTTTAATGATTTAGAATAATAATAAAAATATAAACAAATATCAATTGTTTAAATAATTAAAAAATACCTTGCACGAAAAATATTATTTTTAACATTCACTTACATTGTCATTAATCTAAAAAAATTCTAAATTATCATGATTTAGGGGAAAAGTGAAAATTAAAAAATAATAACTGTTTAACCAATTTAAATTTACACTTGGACTCCAATTTAACTACAATGTACAATGTACAATGTGACTCACTTATCCAGCTAGGCCATTAGTGTGGTGCGCTTTTGGTAGTGCTACTTGTATGTCACACATGAGTGACCATAGTACATCCCCTCGCGGCTCCTCTCAGCCGAAACCGCCACGTGGCGTCAATTCTAGGAAAACCCAAATCGGGTTTGCTGAAATCGGGTTCGCTGAAATCGAGGTCCCAGTGTAGTACAAAAAGGCTATAGCGTCATATTTGAAAGTTATGGAGTGGATATTATTCCTTAAACATTTCTTAAGGAGTGAATGAAATCCAATTTCCAAAAAGTTATTAATAAGTACACTCGAACTCCTAAGATACGAGCATCCCGCCTCCTTAAGAACGAGCGGAATTTTTTCCCCTCTAACCCGCCATATTTGAAAATCAGGCATGCGCGAGGGCGCGTGCGCGTAGTAAACCTGTGTGCATTACTGCCGAAATTCAAACGTCGCAGGAGTAGAAGTTCCTCTCACGCTCGTATATTTGGAGTTCCGATTCCAGAACTTCTCGTATCATTGGAATTCGTGTGAGGTTTGTTACATTTTTTAGAAAACTGAGCTTTTCACATTTAATATCCCATGCTAATTTCAAAAGTTTGGGTGTATGTTTTAATATTATTTTGTGAAGCTCTTTGCCTGGGGTACTTGTTACAGAGATTGATCGCAGACCTAGTTCGGAGCAATGTTCCGAAACAAACGATATATTAAAACAAAGAACAAAGAAATTCTAGGTTAATCTAAAAATCTATACCCGCCTTCTGCGGCTCAGTTGGTTAGACGCTTGGACTTCACCTCAGAGGTCCGGGGTTCGATCCCTGAGCCGGTACCTCTGGAAATATTTCTATGTATCTTTACCGAGGATCTGGTGGTTCGGAACCCACCTTAAGCTGTAGGTCCCCCCATCGAGCACTTGACTGCAACCCAGTCCGTCAATGATG
>JAWWLR010000165.1:22820401-22834557 GCA_035041075.1 Acraspis erinacei | reverse complement strand
TATAGTATTTTTCTACAATATATACATAAAACAAACTGATGAATTCTTCTTAAAAAATACCAATTTCCCACGAAAAATATTATAAATATATCTGGTGATTTTTTATTAACATAGCAATTTTATACGAAAATCACTAAAATAATATAACAAAAATCTGTTCATTGTGGTGATTAAAATAAACTTAAATTTTTAAAACATTTTTTATCTTCTTTAGAATTATAGTGACTTTCGGTATTAAACCGCAAAAACATTAGGAATTTAATGACTAAATGATCATTTGAAAATTCTTAGGATTTTTGAAATTGTTAAAAGATGATAAATATTGTTCAAATTATAATGATTTTGTTTAATGTACCCCTTTTTCGATGTAAAATTCCAACGTAACCTAAAATTATTACACAATTATGAAACTTCTTTAGAATCTAATTATTTTTGAACAAAGACTCTATTTTTCGACGAGAAACACTAGCAAAATATGAAATTGTTGAAACTGATAAATTTTTTTATATCATACCAAAAATCATTAGACTTATATCTAATAATTTCGAGAAAGGAAATTAATGAACCCAGTGAGAAAATCCAACTATTTTTCCTTAAAAATAAATTCAACCATTCTATTTTTTTGTCAAAAATTATTCGTCTTTAGTTTAAAATTCAACAATTTGTTTTGAAATGTATGTATTTTTTTAAACCAGTTTGTTAAAAATTTATTTTATTAGTATAAGATTCATTTGTTTGGTCGAAAATTTAATTATTTTTTTTTGCATTTTGCTTTAAATTTGAAAATTTAACTATTTAAATTTAAAATGAAACTATTTTGTTGATAATGCATCTTTTTGGGTTGCAGATTCTATATTCTATATATACATGGTTGAAAATGTATCGCTTTTAATTAATTTAAAATTCAAATTTATAGTTACATTTAAATGTGTAAGTACTTGGTTGCAAATTTAAGTTCTTTGGTCAAAATTAATTTTTTGGATAAAGATTCATAACTTCAGTTCCAAATTGAATTATTTTTTGGAAAATTTAAGTATTTCAATAAAAATTCAAATATTACGTGCTTTGTTAAAAATTCTTCTTTTTGACTTAAATAATCAACTATTTGGTACAAAATTCATCTTTTTAGGTTGAAAATTTAACATTTTAGTTAGAAAAATTTTTAGTTTCAAAGTTCAACTATTTTGTGGGAAATTCGGTCCTTTGTTTGAAAATTGAATTAATTTTTTTATTGAAAATTCAATTCGTTTGTAGAAAAATCATCGTTTTGGATCGTAAATTTGACTGCTTTCTTAAAAATTCGGCCTTTTGCCTTAGAAATTCAAATAATTGGTGAAAATGTTTTTTATTATGAAATATAATTATTTTGTTAAAAGGGCGGCCCTTTTGCTTGAAAGATAAAATATAAATAAATATAAATAAAGATAAATTATAAATACAATTTTTTGGTTCATAATTAACTTTCTTTTTGTAGAAAAATCAACTGTTCGGTTGAAAATTTATCTTTTTGAATAGAAAACTCTACTATGTGTTTAAAATTAATCTTATTTGTTAAAAATGAAATTATTTTGTTCAAATCTTAAATTTTCAGATTGATAATTCAACTACCTTCGAAACAAATCGTCTTTTTATCTTAAAAATTTAATTCTTTGTTTGAAAATCTTTTTTGTGTCTTTAAACGTCCTAAATTCAACGATTTGATTAAAAATTTGTCACTTTTGTTTGAAATTTGAACTATTTGGTCGTAAATGCAACTTTTTGTCTAAAATTCATGTTTTTTGTTATAAATGAAACAAGTTGATTCTAAAATAATCTCTGTTAATTATTTTAATTTTTCGAGGTTTAAAAGTCAACTATTTTATTAAAAGTTCTTTTCAGTTTAAAATTCACCTTTTCAGGTTTAAATGTCAATTATTTCGGCACATAAAAATCTTTCTTGGTGAAAATATCAACTGTTTTGTTGAAAATTATTATTTTTTTGTTTGAAAATTCATCTCTTTCGGTAAAAACTTGATTTTTTTTAGTTGAAACTTACATGCTGTTGATACTGATGCATCAAATAATCAATTCCTGGCCCCTAATAAATATCTGCAGCAAGCACCCCAGGTGAAAAGTTTCACAAAGTCATGATCGAAATCTCTCTACTCAGCCCATTAGTACATTAAGAATAATTCTTCATATAATTTTTTGTGATAAATTATAGTCGTAAAAAGATAAAAGGTATTTTTAAGATGATTATAAAATGATTGAATATTAAGTTGAGGTTTTCCGCCTATGGGAAGAAGAACGAACTTGTGGCCATTTATGTATTACGGCGTGGGTAGTAAGATCGATTCGAGATTGTGTCGACGTTCGATAGACTTGAAATTCATGTCTATTTGCAATTCCTTCGCGCAACGATTTCAAGAAGTAGAAAGCGTTCCTTTCCTGAAGCGCCTGGTCATCGTCCTGTGAATCTTCTTTTAAAACAATGGCAACCAAATACCGGGTCAATGAATATCTTAATCACTTTATCGAACGTCAATCATGAATCCATCGATTCGTTCTTCAGATTCCAATCGATTATGACATCTCTATTCTCTAATATCACACCGACTAAAGTTAAAAAAAAATAAAATAAGAAAAATATAATATAAAAATCATAGTATACACTGTAAATTAGATAAAAATCATATTATAATAATTATATCAATATTAAACTAATGAAGATAAATTTTTCAACCAATTACTTGATTTTTCAACTAAACAAAATCAGTTCTAAACTGAAAATAGAACTGAATTTAAAATTTAAAAAATCAATTTCCCACAAAAACAAAACAAGTTTTAAAGCAGTGGCGAATTTTAAACTAAAATGATGAATATTCAACTGGAATAGATAAATTTTAAATCAAAAAGATAAATTTTATAATAAAATTCAGTATATTTCAGTGAAATACTGGAATTCTTAACAAAAAAGTCGATTTTCCAACAAGAAGATTCATTTTCTAGCAACAAATATGATTTTTTCAAAAAAATACATGAATTTTTAACGAACGAAAAAGACAATATTTGCAACCAATTAGTTGAATTTTCAACAAAAAAGGTAAATTATCAGCCAAAGATGGAATGTGTCAATTAAAAGTTAAATTTTCACACAAAGAACAAAAAATTTTCAACCAAACTGATAAATTTTGAACTAAAATAATGAAAGTTCAACTCGACTAAATGAATTTTTAACAAAAGTATAATTTCAAACAAACAGTTTTATTTTCGACCAGACAGATGAATTTTCAATTAAATGGGTTAATTTTCAACTACAAAATAAATAATAAGTTATTTTTAAACGAAAACGATATATTTATAATAAAAGCGTTTAACATTCAAACAAGTAGTTTTATTTTCAACTAAAATAATGAATATCTTACTGGAATACTTGAATTTTCAACCAAAAAGATAAATTTTCTACAATAAATGATGATTTTTCCACAAAATTCATGAATTTTGAACTAAAGAATACAGTTTTTTAATCAAATAGTTGAACTTATAACTAAAAAAACAATTTTTAAACATAAATGGAATAATTTGTTTTTCAGTTAATAGTATTACTTTTCAACGCAAAAATAACTAATTTTCAACGCAAACAAATTTCAACCAAAGTGATGAATTTTCAACTAAAATAATAAATCGTCAACTGGAATAAATTAATTTGAAACAAAAAAGATGTATTTACAACAAAAGAATTTAACATTCAAACAAGTAGTTTTATTTTCTAGCAAAAATATGAATTTTTAATTAAAATTATGAATATCTCACTGGAATGCTCTTGAATTTGTTACCAAAAGGACAAATTAAAAAAAGGGAAAATTCATTTTCAAACGAAATATTTATTTTGTACCAAAAAATACGATTTAAAAAAAACCCATGAATTTTCAACTAAAAAGACAAATTTTCAATTAAATAATTCAATTTATAGCTAAAAAAATATGCATGTTTACTCGCAAAGTGAAACAATTAAATTTTCAGTTAAAAAAATAAATGTTCAACCCGGCTGATGAATCTTCAACAAAAATAATGAAGCTTCAATTGGAAGAATTGAATTTTAAACCAAAATGATGAATTTTGAACTAAAATTTTCAATCTTCAAGGAGAGCAATTGAATTTCTAACAAAAAATAAATAAATCTCAACCAAAAAGAATAATGTCTACCAAAAAGAACGAATTTTGAACTAAAAAATCCAATTTATCAAACAAAAATTAAATTTTTAGTTAAAAAATTAGTGTTTAAACAAACAGATGAATTTTTATCTGAAATTATAGACAAAATTAATTTTCAACAAAAAAGAAAAAAATGCCAGTAGAAAGATTCATCCAGGGTATAACCGATTTTTTTAACTTAACTTTCAACCAAGCAATTCAATTTTTATTACAAAAAATATGAATTGTAAAAGAAAAATGTAGTAGTCGATATTCAACAGAAAATGATTTTAAATTTCAATCAAATACAGTTGAATAAAAAAAAAACTTTTTAGTATAAATTAAATTTTCAACTAAGAAAGATTTCCCAGTCAAGAAAGAGAAACAATTATTGCAAACAATCTGTTCAATTTTCAAGCAAAAAGGTGAATTTTCAACATCAATTCTCATTTATATCAAGAAGAACATAGATTAACTAAAAATTATCAATTTTTAACTAAAAATAAAATAATTAAATTTTCAATAAAAATTTTTTTTTTTTAAAAGACGATTTTTCAACAATATAGATGAATACAGTAACTAATCAGGCTCTCGAAAAAATTTCCTGACTTAAAAAAAATTCCTGTCATTTCAAGTAGGATAGACATCCTATCTTATAATATACAGTGCCGTCCAGGAGTATGAGGAAACCTAAACAAATAAAAATTTAAAAAATCGACTCACTTTTTACAGGATATCTCCAGAAAAAAGCAGATAAAATAATTTATTAGCTGGCGTTAGAAAGCTTATTAAATTACTTACGCGTCAGTTGAACATTATGTGAAATATTTTTGAAGAAAAGAGACGGATTTAGGGAGTTGTAAAAACCAGTCTAATTTACGATTTTTTCGAATTTTCGTGATTTGACTTCTAATCTGATCAAAATCTTGACAAATAATTTCAAATATATGAAAGTCACGTAAAATCAACTTTTAAATCTCCTCATTAAAATGAGCCCAAGAAATTTGGAAAATCTTTATCTTTCGCACGCCTCTACATTTTTTATGATAATTCGAGAAGTCGTAAACATTTGTACAGTTTCTTGGACTCATTTGCAAGAAAAGATTCTAGTGTTAATGTTGCGTTCCTTTTTTAATATTTTACCTTTACTTATAGATTTTGCCAGGAGTTCAATTTGAATCTCAAAAATGGTAAAAAATCAGAAATTGAAGTGGTTTTTGTAACTCACTAGCTCATGCTCTATTTATCGAAAATACTCTAAATTGGGCTCATTTGACGCGGAATTTCATATGCTTTCTAAATATTTTTGATAAATTATTGTATCTTCTTCCCGTGTCCTCATGCTCCTGGATGCTATAGTATAACAAAATCTCTTTCTCTAAATTTGAATCAGTTAAATTTTTTACTAATTTTTATCAGTAAATGAACTCTACTTATGAATCAGTTATTTTTATTTGTGAATAAGTCAGAATGACTGCAATTTGTACTTTGATATTAAATCTTTTATAAGATATTTTCGCCAATGAAATATTATATTTAAATAGGAGGGTTCAAGTTATGAAGAAAGACGTTTGGAAGTAATGAGACACTATTAAATAATAATTTCAAATTTTTCATAATTATTTGATTATAATTTATATGTGATTAACATCATAATTATTTATCTTGCAATTCTTCAATTGGAAATATTTGGGTTCTGAAGTGGAATAAAATTTATAAGTATAATTTAAAGCTTAAATGTAGGTTCAAATTTAAATGTAATAAGATTTCAATATGCTTTAAATGTTTTGCATCTTTACTTGCTTAATTATTAAGTGGAACTTTCTTAAAATCTGTTCAATTTTTAGCTTTCTGCGGATTTTTTTTTTAATTCTCAACCTATTAGGGTCGAAATTGGATAATTGTTGTTTAATTTTTTATTCCAAAAGTTTAAAAATGCTGCTATTTGATTTAAAATAATTTAATCTTTTATCGAGAATAAAGACTACACGATAGAAATTCCAGATTCATTTTTTTAATGAACAGCAGAATTTTAAAATATTTAAAAATAAATTCTTATATTTTTCATGAAGGCATTTGAAAATGAATAAATGACGAGAATAATTTAAAATACTTACATATTACATTTTTTACTTCAATACTAACATTTCTAATTTTTTAATTCAAAACTATTAGAATTTTAAGTTTTCCATATTTTAAGAAATAAAAATATAACTTTTTTATTTTAAGCATATAACATTTTTAATTTATAAATATTCAAACAGATAATCTAAAACTCTTTTTTTCTTATTTTAATCACTAAATATTATTAAATATATTTTTATATTTAAATATAATAAATATCAACAATGATAATAAATAGTAAATAAATAATATCTTATCTATTATTATACAAAAAAACTACATACACATTTACTAGAAAATACTCACGCATTTAAAATGACAGATGTTACTTCTTTAAAAAACTTGAAAATTCTTACATAATTGAAAGTCGTTGAATTTCGAATGGTTCCACTTTAAAATTGCGTAATCACTTTTGCTTTTACTTCCTATCGGTTACATGCAGTTGCAATTTTGTACCTGCCTCGAAATTCGAAGTTACATAAATGCGTACCTCTCGTAAAAACCAGTTCCAAATTGAAGAAGCTTATTCATTGGAAAGTGGTCATGTTTACACTTTCTTTAAAATACCATGAACTTTATGCTTTTACCATGTCAGAAAACTAATTTAATAGAAAACATAATAGTTTATTACAGAAAGAGATTTAAAATAACAAGTAAAATATAAACTGTCTATCGATCTAATAAAAAAAACATTGAAATCCATGTCGATACATTTAGCAGTATTTTTAACCAAATAGTTAAATTTTTAATCCAAAAAGAGGACTTGTTTAGAAGACAGTTTAAATTTCCTTTATTAAATTAAATTTTGAACAAAAAAAGTTGGCTTTTATTTAACAGAGGTTAGTTTTCAATAAATAAAGGTGACGTTTCTACCATAAGAGATGAATTTTTAATCCAAAAGGACGAATTTTAAACAAAGCAGTTGTATTTTTGAAAGAAAAAGGTGAATTTGACAAAACATTTGAATTTGCATCAACATTATTAAAATTTAAACAAAACAGTTGAATTTTCTACCAAAAAGGCAAATTTGCAACCAAACACATGAATCTTCAACCATATGGATAAATTTTCAACAAGATTAATTTTACGCCTAAAAATACGAGTTTTTAAAAAATAGTTAAATTTTTAAGATAAATAATCGAAAGCTTTATAAAACAGTTGACGTTTAAACCGAAGAACAAGAATTTTCGTAAAGAAAGTTAAATTTCAACTAAAAAAGACGAATTTTTGACAAAATGGTTGAATCCTCAACCAAAATTATAAATTTCCAATAAACAAGATTAATTTTCTACCCAAGTCGCCAAAAATGTCCACAAAATACACGAATTTTATATGATAAAATTAATTTTTAACGAAGAAAAAAACGGGATTTTAATAGAAAAGTTTAATTTTCAAATAAATACTTTAAGTTTAAACGAAAAAGTTAATGGCCTGCCAAAGTAATTTAATTTTTAACCATAAACATGAATTAAAAAATAATTCATTGACAATCAAAATAATTGGGTTTTCTACCAAATAGTTTACTATTTTAACATTTTGATAAAAAATGTTAATTTTTTGTTAGAATCAGTTGAATAAACCATAAACTACGAATTTTCAAAAAACAGTTGTTGAATCCTTACTCAAATGAGATTGATGTTTAACCAAACAGTTGCATTTTTATTCAAACAGATTAGTTTTTCACAAAAAAGATTATTTCTACAAAAAAGGAAGAGTTTTCAACACAATATATGAATTTTCAACCAGAAAAGATCAATTTTCAAACATAAGTGGAATAGTTACATTTTCAATGAGGAAAATTAATTCGCAAAAACAACGATTTTTTAAGCAAAATAGATCAATTTTCAACAAAAGAGATGAATTTTAAGATAAAATGAAGAATCTCCGAAAAAAATTTATTTTCAAGGAAAAGTTCAACATTCAACCAAAGGGTTGAATTTTGTATCAAAAAATTTATTTTTTAACCAAGAAGATTAATTTCAAATAAAAAAAAAAAAAACTATCAGCTTTGGATGAAAATGTAATAGTTAAATTTTCAGTTAAAAAAATTAATTTTCAACCAAAAATGAAATGAACTTTTAATAAATAGTTAAATTTTCCACGAAAGAGGAGAATCTTCAACCAACAAAATTAATTTTGAACAAAGTAGGTTAACTTTGAACTAAATAGTTGAGTTCTTGAACAAGAAATATGACTTTTTAACAAAATAGTTGCATTTTCAATAAATTGATTAAACTTTCAACCAAATAGTTAAAGTTTTTACTAAATAATTATAAATTTTCCACCTGAAAACATGATGTTTCAATAAAATCCATGAATTTTTAATTAGATAGTTGAATTTTGAACTAAAAAATGGAACAGTTAAATTTACATTTAGAAAGCAAAACAGTCGAATGATCAACCACACAAATTCAATAAAAAAAGACTAAGTTTTAATAAAATAGTTAAATCCTCAGCCAAGTAGATGAATTTTCAACAAACACATTCATTTTTTTTCTACATAGATAAATTTCTGATAAAATAGTTAAGTTTTTACACTTAAAATTGGAATATATTTTAGAAATCCATTTTGTGGTCTCTAAAAATTGCTGGAAATTCTGTAAAATCGTTTGAAACTTTTGGAAGTCTATGAAATTTGTTGAAATCTCTAAAAATCCTTAGAAATCCCAAAACATTCTTTGAAGTTTTCTACATTCTCTTAATATCCTTCGATACCCTTTTAAAAAATAATAGATCTAATGCTTTCAATGTGATTCATTATGATAATAGAGATACTTCAGGTTTCAATCGAGTACAAAACTACGAATTTTGCCGACGTTTCGTGAACATTGCAGTTCACTTTTTCAGGGCTGACCTGAAACTGAGATATTAGGTTATATTGTTATTATGTATACTCTCTACGATGCCTGTGATTGGCCAGTGCGCCCCACCATGGTCCTGCCTCCATGGTGGGGTGCTCTAGCCAATCAGAGGCGTCGTAGAGAGTATAAATAATAACTAAATAACCTGATACCTCAGTTTATGGTCACCCTGAAGAAGTGTACTGCAATGCTCACGAAACTCCGGGTAAATTCGTAGTTTTGTACGCGATTGACACCCGAAGTGATTCTTAGATTACCCTTTTACATAATTTGGAAACCCTTAAAATTCATGAAAATCTTTCAAAATTCCTCCTAATCCTTTTTCAGCCTTTAAAACATTTTTAAATCTCACAAAATACCTTAAAATTGAATTTCTAGAAGAAACAAACATTTCTAATATATTGATTTCGTAAGGAAACGATTTTTATGAAACATAATATTCGCAGCTTTGCACATCTTCGGAATGTCACCTTTTCACATTTTTTGTCAAAGATAATTCAATAAAAAATATTTTTAAGCCCAATATTTTAGGTTGTGCATTAAAAAGAGGAAAAGCCATAAAAAGATAACTAAACAAGCAAAGAGCGTGCGAGCGTTACGTAAATTGCAGTCTCTGCAGAAGAGAGGTACTACAAACATAACAGTAAATTTTGCTAACACTTTGGCGAGAACCAATAACTCGAAACGAGTAAATAGATAGCAGCTAATCGATGAATTTAAATGAGTGAATTTAAACAAAACACGATCCTGGAAGACATTTCCTGAGAATCGTACAGAATGTGCGTGTGCGAAGAAGGTAACGTCACTATATGCATATATGTATGCGCAATATAACGTGCACGCAGCAAAACAACGTGAAGATATTTCAAATTAGGGATAGTCGAAAGGGTGGGTCAAAAAGCTAAAAATAATTAAAAATGAATCATCGTGGCATTACAAAAAAAAAAAATTAAATTTGTTACGGTTGGGCAAGTCGATTGCACTTAATATTTAGAAAATTACGAATGATGCACTTTTCTTAATGAGTACCTGCAGTTGCTAAAAAAATTTATCCTTTAACGCTCTTTCTAATAAACTAAAAAGCCGATTTTCACGGATCTTTTGTAAATACTCATGTCTTAAGATCCGTAAAAAATAATTTTTTCCATCTAACGTCCAAGGTTATTTACTTCCATAAACTTTACACAAAAGAAACTTTTTAGCTTTATTACCCTGAAAAACTGGTAAAATCATTGACAATTTTTCTCGACCCATGGAAGTCTTTCGAAATCTCTTAAAATTCATTAAATTTTGCAAAATCCTTTACAATTTCTCGAAACCATACGAAATCCGTAAGGATTTTTGTGAAATTCGTCATCTCTCAAATCTGCCTAAAATCTCTTAAAATCCTTTGAAATACTTGAGAATGCCTTCAAATCCTTCAGAATTTCTTTTAATTATTTGGTCTTTAAAATTCACTTGAAATTCCGTAAAAAAACTTAAAACACTTTGAAAATCCTTCCATATCCTTAGGAATTACTTAAAATCATTTCAGATCTCTAAAAGTTGCTCTACATTCTTTAAAATATTTAAGAATCTCTTTAAATCTTTAGGAATTTCTTAACTTTTAGGGATTTTAAAGGATTTTAAGAATCCCTGAAAAATGCTTGCACTCCCGTAAAATGCTTGGAAATCTTACGATATCCTTATGGACTACTTGAAATCCATTCAAATCTCTAAAATTTGCTTAAAATCTTTTGAAATACTTGGAAATCTTTTCTAAAATTTTGGAATTTATTAAACGTTTCTAGAGCCTCTAAAGCATCTAAAGCCTCTAAATCCTTGAAAATATTAAAAAATTATAAAGGGATAACTTGAAATCCTTTTATAATATCTAAAAGTTGCTTAGAATCCTTTAATATACTGTGGAACCTATCCAAATATTTCGTAATTTCTTAACATCCTTGAAAGTTTCTAAAAGTCACTTCAAAGTCTGTTAAATCCTCTGAAATCGTTTCAAATCTATGAAATCCTTTGCAATCTCTGAAGATCCTTTGAAGTTCCTAAACATTGCTAGTAATTCTGTGAAATCTTCAAAAATCTTAAAAAATGCTCAGAGATTACTTAAAATAATTTATAATCTCTACAATTTGCTTACAATTCTTTTAAATACTTGTGAATCTCTTCTAATATTTCGGAATTCCTTAAGAGCCTTTAAAGATTTTTTAAAATATCTATAAATTACTTACTTAGAATCCGCTCAAATACTGTGAAATCTTTCGAAATTTCTAAATCTTTAAAATCTTTGAAAATCTATGAAATCCTTCGGAATTTTTTAAGAACTTTTGAAATCCCTGAAAATTGCTTACAGTATTTCAATCGTTTTTCAATATTTCCCAAAGATTTCAAAGGATTTTGAAGAATTTCTAGAGTTTGTGAAAGATTCTCAAGAATTTTTAAGGATTTTAGAGGATCTTAAGAGATTCCAAAAAATTTAATAGATTTCCAAAAATTTGAACGAATTTTACAGCATCTCCAGCGGGGTTTCGAGGCTTTAAAAGATTTGATGGAATTCCGAAAGATTTTAAGAAATTCCCAAGTATTTTAAAGAATTTTAAGCAATATAGAGATCATTTCCTTTCAAATTCTTTCAAACCCTACATATTGCTTGTAATCCAATGAAATTAGTGTAAATTTTTTAAATAATTAGGAATTGCTTGAAATCCTCTGACATATTTGGAAATTTCTCAACATCTTTTAAAGTCTCTAAAATCACTTGAAATTCCGTAAAATCCTCAGAAATCTATGGAAGTCTTCGAAATTTCTTAAGATCCTTTCAAATCCCTTGGCCTGTTTTTAATCCCGTAAAATCCTTGAAAAGACTTCAAAATCCTTATGGATTACTTCAAATCTTTTAAAGTACTTGGAAATCGTCAAATCTTTGGGAATTTCTTATCCTTTATAGTCTTTAAAAATTGCTTAGAATTCCGTAAAATCTCTTGAAATCTCTGTAAATCTATTAAATCCTTTGAAATCTCTTAAGATCATTTAAAATTATTTAAAATCACTAAAATTTTTTGTTATCTCTAAAATTTGCTTAAAATGCTTTGAAATACCTGGGAATCTCTTCAAATTTTTCTTCATTCATTAGAATCCTTTAAAGTTTCCAAAAATAGCTGTAAATTCCATAAATTCCTTTGAAGTCTTCAGAAATCTTAGGAATTCCTGCGGAATAACTTAAGATCTCTTAGCATCCCTTAAAATGGCCTTGAATCCCGTAAAATCCTTGGAAATCATTGGAAATTGTTTCAAATCTTTAAATTTTCTTAACTCTCTAAAAATCGTTGGAGATTCCGTAAAATCCTTTAAAATGTTGCTTGTAATCCCGTAAAATCTTTGGAAAACCTTCCAAATTCTTATGGATTACTTGAAATCCTTTCAGTTCCCTGAAATTGGTTTAAAATCCATTGAAATACTTGGTAATCTCTTCAAATTTTTCGGAACTACTTTAAAGTCATTAGAGTCATTAAAATCTTTAAAGTCATTCTTTACAGTGTGTAAAAGTCACTTGAAATTCCGTAAAAATCCTTTGAAATCTGTAGTAATACCTTTAAAATCCTTCGGAATCTCTTCAAATCAGAAAAAAATGATAATAATCGGAAGTAATGAATTGATTCATTTGATTAAACAGATAAATAAAAATCGGTCCAAAAATCGATTGATCCCCTCGAAATAATCGACCCATAAATAATCGAATCGATCTCGCCCGTGCTTAATTTCGAATAGAAAATAGAAGGCTTGTCGTTGTCGTTGTTCTCGTCGACGCCTGTCAGGCTGTCGGTCGGAACCGGTTCCGGTCCTACGAGTCCTGCGAGTGTCCTGTCGATTTGACTCAGGGACCAGCGTTCGCCATCTTGGATCACGCGCCGCCAATATGACGTCACTGGTACAGGGCACGGTCCTCTTCTGACATTACTGGTAGGCCTATTCACTCGCATTAACGTGCTTACGGGCGTGCTTCACTTTGCACACTCGCACCAATGATGCTCTCTTTCTCTCTCTCTCTCTCTCTCTGTTCCTGTGTCTATCTCTGTCTCTGACGTACAGCACAAACCAAGTCCACGATTATTATTCACTGCCACTCCTTTTCTGTATAAACCCACTGCGAAAATAATTCTCATCGTTGTCATTTTCACCATCCGACAGCTGTCAAAGCTCTACCAGGGATATTACCACTTCAAAGGTGTGAAACAAGTGACTCTTTTTATTGAAAACTTAAGTGACTAATAAATGACTAAAGTGATCGTCACAAAAAAATTATATTATTATATTACTATATTTGATAATATTATAGTAGAGGTTTTAAATCATTTTTGGGTAATGAATTTCCTATAATTTTGCCCGATTACAGAAAATTTATTATAGACAATAATAATAGAAAATTATTATAGGGCAATCAGTACGGCAGTGTGAAAATACTCTAATGAATCGAATTGTTTGAAACTACAACAAAATGTCTTATTGGTTCAAGAGTTATGGCTAATTTTTTTTGCATATATGTAAATTTTTTGACGAAAGAATAATAAAAAAAAATAAGAAAAAAATGGGTTTTCATTTATAATTTGTTGAAAAAGTGCAAAAAACAAGGTTTCCTTTTGATTTGAGTCATGTATACACATTTTGGAAAAATTTGAATACGTTGAATCTAAATTTTTCTTAGTTTCGAACCCAAGAAACATGTGATTGTTTTTATTTTCCGGAGAATCATTTTTTTTCGTGATTTAGAAATTGTAGGTTGTTTGATTTTCTTTTGCGAATTTAGAATGTTTTAATCAGAACAGAACATTTTTTTCCATGAAAGTAAAATAATAACGTGCTTCTTTGGTTCAAGCTGGAAAAATTTTGACATTTAACCATTTTCCAAAAAAGTGTGAATTTAACTCAATAAAAAATATGTTATTCGTACGTTTCCAACAAATTCTAAATTATGCAAAAAATCCTTGTTTAAATTTATAATTT
>JAWWLR010000165.1:22779421-22791207 GCA_035041075.1 Acraspis erinacei | reverse complement strand
GTTTGCGCCTTGAAACTTTAGAAGTTAGTTAGGTTGAATTCGATTCCTTCACTTTCGGTTTAATTTTTTCTTGTAATTGAAAGAACCGAAGAAAACTCGATCCATGTGGGCGTAAGTGTAGATATTTTGGTTGATTTATCAACGAGAGTGGAATAGAATGGAAAGAGAATCGGGCATTGGTAAGGTGCTATTCTGTACATACTGACACAGAGCGTGAAAGCAAACTGAAACTAAGATAAGATAATGAATCAATTTCGAATTGTTTTTCTGTAACTAAACGATAAATAATCGACGTCGTCCATAGAAATAAGAATACACTGTAGTACCTCTTTGCGGAATAAACGTAACGATGCTTTTACTACTATTTGCCATTTTTTATTGTCGAGATCAACACGTAGTAAAGATAATAATAAATGTACAACTTACAATTTTAGAATCATCAAGAGTAGAACTTCTAATCGGTAGTTTCAAAATTAATGTAATTCAAAAACTAAGAAACTTGAACTGTTTCCCCTTTTTCTCGGTTTTTTTTCTTAAATGCGAACTCAATTAATAGAATTCTCTAAGAAAATTCAACTATTTTTCGTTAAAAGTTAATTCTTTTTAATTGGAGAATCTACTATTATATTTTTGGTTCAGAACTCATTATTTTTGGTTTAAAATTTGACTGTTTGGTTAAAGTTTTAATTATTTTATTGAATATTTGTTGTTTTTTCTGTTTAAAATTAACTTGCAAATTAATTTTAACTATTATATATTTATTGAGCAACTGATCGTTCTTGGTTGAAAATTCAACTATTAAATTTTTCATTTAAAATTTATTTTTGTTTGTGAAAATTCAACTATTTGATTCAAATTTGAACTATGTACATTGTTAAATATTTATTTTATTGGTAGAATACTCTACTATTTTGTAGAAAATTCGTATTTTTTTGGTCCAAAATGAATTTTTTCAACTGAAAATTAACCCATTCTTATTATTGTTTAAAAGTTGATTGTATTTAGATCAAACTTTAATAATTTAGAAGAAATGTTATATATTTTATTGTAAATTCGTCCATTTTAATAGAAAATTAATCTTCTAGATTGTACATTTATTTACATGGTTCAAAGCTGAACTACATTTTTAACAATTTTTTTTTAATTAAGGATCAATCTCTTTTGTTAAACATTTAACTAATTTGTTGATAACTCTTTTTTCCGTTTGTTTTAAAATTTATGCATTTTGTCTTTTTAGTAGAAAATTAATCTTCTTAATTGAGAATTTAACTACTTGCTTGAAGGATATACTTTATTGTTAAAAATGTATTGCATTAGTTCAAGATACATCCTTTTTGGCTAAAAATTTAACTATTTTTATTGAAAACTCGTACTTTTTTGTTATAAATAATTTTTTCACTGAAAATTTAACCTCCTCAATATTGGTTTGAATTTGATTGAACAACTTTGTTAATAATTCATTTGATTAGTTAAAGATCCATCTCTTTCCTTAGAAATTTAACTAATTTGTTGAATTTTTTTCTACAGAAAAATTATTTTTTAAATTAGAACTATGCTATTGTATCATTGGTCGAAAATGCAACAACTTAGATGGATATTCATTTTTTTCGTAAAATTGTATCCTTTTAGTAGAGAATTAATCTTCTTGAACGAAAATTTAGCTCCTTGGTTGAAATTTCAACTAATTTGTTAAAAATTAATTGCATTAGTTTAAGATCTATTTCTCTGGTTAAATATATAAATATTTCATTGAAAATTCAAATTTCTTGGTTAAAAACTAGTATCCTTCTCTGGCAATGTAAGTAATTTATGTTTAGTTGAAAATTGATCATTTTTAGTTAAAAATTTGTCAATTTAGTTGAAAATTTACCCATTTTGTTAAAAATTGGTATTGTCTGGTTAAAAATAATTAATTTTTTTTGACATTTTAATATTGGTAGAAAATTGATAATTTTCATATGAAATTGGCTAATATTTTTTCTCTCTTGACTGTAAAATCTTTCCTGGTTGAAAATTAGTCTTTTTCGTTTGAAAATGTATCTGCTTGTTTCGTTATAAATTAATCTGTCTTGGTTGAGGAGTCAATTGGTTTGTTAAAAATTCTTTTTTGGTTAGAGAATACTATTTATAATTGAAAATTAACACCTTTTTGTGTTCAGATGTCTATTAAAGCAATTTGTGTCGGTATTTCATCTTTTTTTACTAAATTCGACTATTTTGTATTCAAAATTACATTCTTTTCTTCGGTTGAAAATGCAACTATTTTGTTGAAAGATAAACTTCTTTGTAAAAAAGATTTTTTTCGAAATTCATCATTTTAGTTGAAAACTCAACTTTTGGCTGAATATTTAATTACTTTGTCGAAAATGTAACTATCTTTTTAAAAAGTTAATTATTTTGTTGCAAATTTAACTGTTTTGTTGCAAACTTTTCTTTTTGGCTTGAAAGTGGAGCTGTTTGATTCAAAATGAAACTCTTTTGTAGTTGAAGTTCACCCTTCTTTTGGTAAAAATTCGACACTTACTTGAAAGTTGAAATCCCTTGTTCAAAATCCATTTTCTTACTTAAAAATCCTTCCATTGGGTCAAAATCTAACTATTTTGTTGAAAAGTTGTTTTTTTTTCGTTTGAAATCAATTTTTCATATTTTAGTTTGAAATATGATTCGCTTTGGCGAAAATTTTCTTTTTGGCTTAAAAATTCATCTGTTTTATTTTAGGTCAAAAATTAAACTCAAATTCTTCTGCTTAGATTCAACATTTTTGGTTTGAAAATTAATCTATCTTCTAAAAAATTCTTCTTTTTGTCTTAAAGATTCTACTGTTTGATTAAAAATACAAATGTTTATGGCTGAACTTAATTATTTTTTTTTTCTTGAAAATTCAACTATTTAGTAATGAATGCAACTGTTTGGCCTAAAATTAATGTTTTCTTTTGTTGAAAATTCAACGGTATTGTTGAAAAATCATCTTTTCTGGTTTAAAGGACAACTTTTGAGCAAGAAAACTAAAAAAAAACTCTTTCATTGAAAATTTGTTTCTTTTGCTTAACATTTTAATAGTTTGGTTGTTAATGCAACTGCTTAGTTCAAAATGAATTTTTGGTTTCTTAAATATGGTACATGCACAATGCACATCAATTTCATTAAAAAGAATATATTCCCCTTTCATTCACCTATTATCATAAAAATAACTAACAATAAAATCAAGGAAAAAGTAGTAGGAAAGGGGTGGCAAAAGTGTTAAAAAAAAGTGTAACCTAATTTTAGAAAGCGGCTACTAAATTGCTTGTTTTTAATTTGTTATTAATGATTTTCTTTAAGAAAATTATTGACTTTAAATATAGAAGTCCTACTGGATGCAAAATAAAGCGCACAATGCATTATATCATAATCATTAATCAAGACAATTTAAATCGAGTTTAATGGTCCTGCACCTTGACCCTACAGTTGATGATCTCAGTACGTGCACATAAACGATCCTCTGGGTCATTACATAAATCTGTGTTTAATTTGCCCCTATAAACTACACAATGTTGGGCATGCATCGGCAGATTGTTTGCACGCATTTGAAGTCTAGAGTCTACACTTACGAAATTAGTTAATTTATTAACAATGGAATTTTACCTTGAGCTATAAAAACGGTTATCTCAGTTACTATAATTGAGTCAATTATCTCTAATTACTACTACACAGAGCACAGGAAATAAAATAATACTATTGTTGACCAGTCTCAATGAACTTTGAAATGCAAATACTCGTTCTTGCAGAGCGTGCACGAATATTGTAAAGATTTTCTCTAAAATTTGGAAGAAATCGAATTTTCAACAAAATAGTTGAATCTTCTGCCAAAATGGATTCATATTCAACCATGCACCTGCACTATTAACCAAAAAAGATCAAATTTCTACCAAAATATATCAATTTTACGATCAAAAAGACGAAAATTGAAATTTCAGTTAGGACAGACTTTTCACTCCGTAAAGAAAAAAAGAATGTTCCACTAAAAAATTAACTTTCGCTAAAGAGAACCATTTTTTACTGAAAATATGAGTTCTCAACAAAATAGATACATTTTTAACTAAATAGTTGAATGTAAAAAATTTGTTGAACTAAACAGCCAAAAAGAAGAATTTGCTATAAAACGTTTGAATTTTTAACAAAAACGTTCATTTTCAACCAATTAGTTAAATTTCAAGTTATAATATTTATTTAAAACCATAAAAACGAAGATACAACAATTTTTTATTTAAAATCAAAAGCAGTTGAATTGGACAACCAAGCAGTTGCATTTTAAACCAAAAATGAATATTTTTCTACCTCAAGAGATGAATCTTTTAGTCATCAAGCTGAATTTTCTACAAGAGTTGATTTTTCTATTGAGAAATAATTTCTATAAAACAGTGGAATGTTTAACCAAGAAGATGATTTTTTTATCCAGAGACAAATGAATGAAGGAATTTCCAATTTAATAAGTCTAATTTTCTATGAAACAGTGAAATTTTCAAGCCAAGAATAATTTCTAAAAAATATGTCAATTGTGAAAAAAATTTCATTTTTAAAGCAAATAGTCCAATTTTCACTTAAACAATTTTGCCTCTTTACGCAAAAATATTAATTTTAAAGAAAGTAGTTCAACTTTCAACTAGTGAGGTAAATTTTCATCTTAAAATATGAATTTTCAACCCAAAAAGAACAGTTGCTTTTCAAATAAAACAGATTTTGATTAAAAATAAAAAACAGTTAAATTTATCTAACAAAAACGAAACAGATTAAATTACAAGATAGAACTTGAATTTTTACTAAAAAGAAAGGATTTACTACAACAACAAAAAATTTAAATCAAATAGTTGAAATTTCCATGAAGCGAATTAATTTTGAACCAAGAGTCGAATTTAAAAAAAATGCATGAGTTTTCAAGCAAATATTTGAATTTTTAGCCAATAGGAGTAGTTTTTTTTACAAAAAGTCAAATTTTTAACAAAATATATGAATTTTCAAACAAATAATGTATTTTTCAACTAAAAAATATAAATCCTTAATCAATATGGAATAGTTTTGCAATAAAAAAAATTAATTGAAAAAACACCAATTATCAACAAAATATTTTCAACCAAAGGAACGAGTGCTTACCTGATATGCTAAACCTTAATCTCAAAAAATAAATTTTAAATAAAGTAGTTCAACTGGCAACAAAATAGTTTCAAGCCGAAAATACGAAGTGTCTATAAAACATATGAATCATGGACCTGAAAATGTGAATTTTCAACCAAAAATTTAATTATCGACTGAACAGATTAATTTTTAACCAAAACGTTTTAGCGTTATCCAAAAAAGAAGAATTTTCTACAAAAAAAGAATGAATTTTCAAAACAAAAAAACAAAAAAATGTCAATCAAATTGTTAATTATTTATTCAAAAAGAATGACTGTGAAGGTTGTCGTAAATAAATATGAATTTTAATGATTTGTAGACTAAAGAATAATAATTTATAGACTAACGAATAATAATTTAAATAAACATTAAGGTTCATTTCTTTTAAAGCACAACACTTATTATTATTATTAGAAAATTTTAGTTTCTAAGTTTGTAAGTAATAATTTTACCATTATTAATCAATTTATTATTATTCATTATTAAACTTTTAAACATTGGTATTTCAGGGATACTACTAAATTTCAATTTAGAAATTCCCTGACTTCTTATGAGTGTAATAAAAAAATATTTCAACTCAACAAAATAAAGAAATCCCCCCACCCAGCCAGCTAAGCGCTTTTACATCATTTATGCAAGGCTCGTTCTTAATAGTAACGCTTTTTTTTAAATAAAAAAATACTCTTTTACTTTCTGAATATTTCTAAAGCTGAATTTTCTCACGAACTTAAAGAGATATCCTGAAATTTATAAAGCACCAATTTATTTTAATGAAGGAAAGCGAACTGGTTCAAATTTTCTCCATGAATAGATGGAATCTCGGAAGGGATTTTTAATGAAGATTAGTAATGATTTTTTCCTCCATGTTTCTTGGAAATTAAAATTGAAACTGATTTCCCTATGAAAATAAAAAAATATATATTTCAAGTGCATGAAAACTTGATGTTTATTTTTTCCAACGAATGGAATATCGTCTTTGTGGATTGCTAAACATTTGTATAGTACGTAGTAAAGCCAGTAGTTGACAAATATCTGTCCTTCAAACGTAAACTACTATTTATTTATTTTCTGATAAGAAGTTAAAATGACTTGCATGTATAAATAAATATTTATTTTATTTTAATTACTAACTTTTATTTCGTACGATGTACCAAAAACAACATTTTCAATTACATAATAGCTCAATTAATTAATTGGTTTTGCAATACTCAAGCTCCGGGTTATGCAACTATGCATTCTTTCAAATGAACGTATTAAAATTTTAATTAAAGTAAAAAAAGGGATTTAAAAAAATTCATAATCGTCATATAGAATAGTCTCGAATTATGTCATTTATCCTGAAAGATACTATTTTTTATAATTCATGTGAATATTCATAATTTTTTCTCAACATTGATGAAATTCTTTGAGTAAAAGTTTTAAAAATATTACTAAGAAGTGAACGACATTCATTTAAGTAAATAATGTTGACAAAACTAGTGAAGGGTGACAGTACAGAACAACAATAGTCAATTATATCACTATTTTTCAAAAGAGCGAAAAAACATTCTGTAAAATCGAGATCAGTATTTAAAATTAAATTTTTTTATTTTAAAAAATAATTACGAGATATAACGTTTCTAATATAAAAGAACAAAATACGATTTAAAACAGTAAAAAAAAAATCAAAATCGGTTCCAGAGCGGTTAAGAATCGAATATCCAATTATTTGCAGAAATAAAATCATAGCACAATATGACCGACACTATTTTGCTGAAAATCTGAAATAAAATCAGAAAATATATTTTTTTCTGTGAAATAATAATAATTACAAGGAATACAGGATTGCTACAGGTTAGGGAATTTCAGTAAATTCAAGAATTTTTAAAAAGTCGTCTTTCTAGGTTTAATTCAGCTGTTTATTATTTTTAATTAATTTTTTTATTGAAATATCAACTATTATATTTTTCGTTAACAATTAATATTTTTCGGGTCAAAATTTAACGACATAGTTAAAAGTGGAATTCCTTTGTTTAATTTAATTTGTTTTGTTAAAGATTCATCATTTTAGTTAAAATTTAGTATCTGTTGTTAAGAATTTGCTATTTTTTTGGTTGGACATTCAATTTATCTTTTTTTAATCGTTAAAAATGAATTTTTCTGGCAATTAAAAATTAATTGTGTATCTGAAAGAGTATCTATTCCATTTTACGTTAAAAATTTGGGTTTTCGCTCAAAATTCCCCTCATTGAGTTGAAAATTCAATTATTTTGATAAAAAATTTCTTCAAAAGTTCAAATATTTGGTTAAAAATTCATGAATTTGGTAAAAATTAATCTCTTTTTGTAGAAAATTAATATTTCGTTGAAAATTTAATTCTTTTTATGCAAGATTAATTATTTAGCTCAAAATTATATTTTTTAGTTCAGAATTTATTTTCTTGTGGTTAAAAACATGTTTTTTATCCGAAAGTGTAACTATTCCATTTTATCTTGAAAATTTATGTTTTTAGTTGAAAATTTCACTTTTTGGGTTGAAAACTTCAATTATTTTTGTAATAAAATTGATATATCATTGTAGAAAAAATTAATTGTTTTGAAGGAAATTCGTCTTTTGGGCTTGAAAATTCAACATTTTGGATGATATTTTTTTTTCTTTATTGAATAAAAAATCTTTCATTGTTAAAAATTTCTTCAGTTGGTTTGAAAATTAGTCTACGTTAGTTGAGAATTCAACTATTTTCTTGAAAATTCGTACTTTGGTTGAAAATTTAACTATATTAAAATTCTGTATGAATATTGTCACTAAAATTTTTAAAAATAAATATAAAAACAGAAACTTTTTGCCTCAAGAATATTGACGAAAAAAAATTTAGCGCTCTCAGAGAAAATGAAAAATTGGCAATGGAAAAGTCTGGGAATTTCTAAATTGTGATTTTGTATCAACCGGGAAATATCAGTCCATAGAGGTTTAACAAAATTATTACTAATATAAAATTTCAGGTCAATTTCAACCAAAATGTTATTAACAAGTTTTGTAACTAAATTATTCTATCAAGAAGAAATTATCATTCTGTTCAATATTTTAATCTATATAATATTTCAATCTTTCAGTAGAAATTTGTATTATATTATATTATATGCAGCACTATATGATCCTCTTACTTTAACAAAGAATTTTTCCCAGCTTTAAAAAAACTTTTACAGAAGATAAATATAGCTTCCAGCCTAGAATAAAAGTTTTGATACACAAGAACCCCAGCATCAAATATCCGGGAATAAAGTTTTTCCTTTTTGTAGAAAAAAAATATCAGAAAAATGTTTTTTACCTTGTCTGGCAGTTATTTATGCCTAAGAAGCCAAGGAAAAATGTGGATAATTTGTTAATATTGTCTTCTGCTAAGACAATAGTATAGTAAAAAAAATTTCTGACAAAGAAACCACTACTTTGATAGACAATGTTCTTATATAAAATTCATGCTCAAGCCGGATTTTTTTAAAAATACAAATTATATTTATTCGAAACGTGACAATTTTTAAAGTATTGTTTAACTTATTTTAAATTGTTCAATCAATTATCAATTGCTTAAATAAAATGTTTCTCTGAAAATAGTGCAAGATGCTTATTTTTCGGGTTAAATGATTGATTCTGTGAATTTTAAGAGTAATATTATTTTCTTGAAAGTTACTTTTTTTGACGAATGACGAAGTTAATAGATTTTTTAAATGATTTTTTGTGCGAAATATAGTTTATGATTATTTAAGCAATTAATAATCATTCACTTGCTCCTTTTGTAACGAAAGGTGGAGAACTTTATTTTTTCAAATCTCCTACACTATGTGACTTATCATTTAGTATCTTCTTATCTCAGAACCCAAACAATAATTGCTTAAAGAATAATCCCTATTTTAAACTATTTCTTTTCAGTTAAGTTATGGATAGTTTTTTCAGATCCATTTCGTTGAGACGAGAAAATATTGAATAATACGCGACATAGTTGACGATGATAGTGATTCTAAAAGTTGCTACTGATGTCTTCAAACCCCAACTTAGGGATTTTTTCTTCAATAATGAAGAGCTCTAAATAATTGAAATTCGATTTTAGAATTCTTTCGAATTTCTGGGATTGATTCATCCATTGAACAGTGTGTTTAAAGGTTAAAAAGGTTCAATCATTTCGTAGAGTGCTTTTTTATGGTCTAGTGAACATTCCCAATATTCTGAATGGTATAAAGTACACAGTGTGAGTAAATTCTATGCTATTAATTTAATTCACGATAGTATAAAAACTCTAAACAAAATAAATTGGTAGGCTCTATTTATATTACATTTAAATTTAAAATAATCACCTACTTTTTTTTGCTGAAACAGAAAAATAAATTCTAAATTTCAATTATTTACGGCTCGGTTGAAATGACTTCAAACCAAACGTGTAAACACCAAGAATGTTTTTAATCTCATTTTCTTAGACTTTATTTTCGATTTTGAGGCGTAAAAATTGGGGTTCTACGGTATTACACAAGATACAACATTTAAATGTGTCAATTCTTATTTTAGTAACCCCCGGATAACATTTTCCTTCTTGAATCATCTAATTGTTTATTTCTGTGATCTGAAAAGAAACATTTTCAGAAAAATGGATAATTATTTCTGAGTTTGAAAATCTAGAGCTATACAATTATTAATAGATTAGTCAATGATTAATTATATGAATAGAGATTTTTATAACATCGAAAATAATTATAAATCTTACTGGAACCCTTTTTTTTAATTATATAAAGGTAAAAACAATACCCAAAATTTTTTAGAAAGAAAAACTACCCTATGTTTACTTATATGAAAGTTTATCTATTTCAAATTTTTCTCTCCAATAAAACTGAAAATTCAAGTTTAAAAACAAAAAATTATTTTGTAACTAGACGGTTGCATTAACAACCAAACAGTTGAGTTTTCAAGTAAATGTATGAATTTTTAACGTAATACTTGAACTTTTAAGCAATTAGTTACATTTTCAATAAAATATTAATTTTCCACCATAACCAATAAATTTTTAATCCAACAGGATGAATTTTCAAACAAAATACGATATTTCAACAAAATACATGCAGTTTTAACCAAATAATTGAATCCCATATCAAATAAAAGAATTTTCAATAAAGAAGATTAATTTTATACTTAAAACTGCGAATTTTTAAGAAAAGAGTTACATTTTTAATCTAAGAATTCGAATTTTTTAGAAAAAAGTTTACATTTAAACAGGAAAAGAAAAGTTTTTAACAAGAAAACTAATTTTCTATCAAGAAAGATAAATTAATTTCCACAAAACAGTTCAATTATCAACTGAAAAAATAAGTTTCCAACAAAAACTGGAATTTCTAAATTTTTAATAAAAAAATTAATATAAAAAACAACGAATTTTCCACAAGTGTAATTCAACTAAAACAAATCAATTTTACACATACAAGACTAATTTTCTACCCAAAAAGACAGGTTACTTGAATTTTCTACCAAAGAATTGAATTTTCAATTCAATTCATAAAATGAGGAAACTTCAATAAAAAATGAATGTTTTATAAAGTAATTCAACTTCAAACAGTGTACTTAATTTTGCAATAACAAAACATGAACTTTCAAAGAATCATGTAATGATTGATCTTTCAACGAAAAATATTATTATTTGAAATAAAAACCCGTAGAATTTAAGAAAAAAGGACGAATTGTCAACAAAATATTTTAATCATCTACTAAAGCTGATAAATCTTCATCCAAAGAGTTGCATTTTTAATCAAACCGTATACATTTTCATCCAAATAACTGAACTTTCAACGCGAAAAGAAAATAATTTTCAATTAAAAATTTATTTTTTCTCTACGAAACGAAAACGTTTCATTTTTAATTATAAGAAAAACTATTCTCAACAAAATTTTTTTAACCAAACGGATGAATTATCAACTAAAATGATGATGCATTTCTCAACTAAAATGATAAAACTACAAAGTATATTTTTTGACCAAGCTAATTAATTTAGTATTAATAAATATAAATTTCAAAACAACTATGGAATATAATATTTTCGGTTATAAAATTAATTTTCAATAAAAAATGAAACAAATTTTCAACTAAATAGTTACATTTGCATCCAAAAATATGATTCTTTAACACAAAGAAAATGACTTTTTAACAAATTCGTTCAACTTTACATCAGTTAGTTTCATTTTTGACGAAAAAGATGTTTTTTTAACCAAATATATTTGCATTTTAAACAAAATAATGAAATTTTCAAGTAAATAGTACAATTTTTAACTAAACGAGATGAATTCCGAATGAAAACTATGAGAATAGAATTTCCAAGAAAAAATTAACTATTAATCAAAAATATTAAGATTTTTAAATTGAGTAAGATTAATTCGGTAAACAATTCAACGAAAAAACGGGACAATTTCTTGAAAATAGCGGAAAAAGAAGAATTCTTAAAAAAGGCAAGCATTGTTCAAATGTATCATCAGGAAACGTGCTGAACGTTATCTAAAAACTTAGTTTTCGACGCGAACCCCTCAGTTCCCAGAAATTGCTAATGCAGTTTATGGATGGCCCATTAGTTTGCAAGAAACCCCTCTTTTTAATCAATGAACCAAAGGAAATGTAAAAATCTCCAG
>JAWWLR010000165.1:22651559-22664430 GCA_035041075.1 Acraspis erinacei | reverse complement strand
GAAATTAAAATGAATGCGAAATAATTCAACTGAATAGACGAAAATTGGTAAATAAAAAAATCCAATTCCGATAAAATCTTTAAGAATGAAAGCTAAATTGAAAAGTCTTCATGGTGAATTAAAAACATTGAAAATGAAAAAAACATTGAATTCACTGGAAGAATTCAAAATAATTCAATAACATTGAGAAATACTTGGGTTCGCTGTTTTACTTGATTGAAATAAGTTACTATAGTCTTTTTATCTTTAAAAAGTGACCAAAAAGTCATTTAAGAAAAGTGACAAAGAGAATTAAACGACTGTATGGCATACCTGAATATATAGAAATAACCATCAATTATTTTCCTTATTATAAGCAACTAAAAAGTAACAATATTTATTCGTTTGCAAAAGTAACTAGAAAAAGTTACATTTTGAAAGCGTAACTATAACTACGCTCTAAATTTGAACAACTGAGATTTCACTTATTTTAAGAGAAAATCCCAACTGTTTTTAACCAGTAACCTATTTCTAGCTACTTGAATTAGTGAGATTTCGTTGTGAGCCAGTGAAAAGTCTTAGTGATTTGATTAAGTCGCTTCCTTATTCAAATTTAGGGAGTCGTTCCTTCTAAGAATTAACCTACACATCACTGCTGAGTTCGTAAAGTTTTGAATAGGAATTGAGAGGAATTTTGAGGAAGAAATTTAGAGCGGAATCCGATTTGAATTCTCGAGGAAACGAGGACTTGTGATTCAAATCGCGCGCGGAAATAAGAAAAGGGAGAGAGTGGGTGATTAATCGGTATCTGATAGGACAGAAATAACCTTAAGGGTTGGTCAGAGAAGATAATGAGAGTGAGGATTTACAAATAATAATATAGTTTTTGTCGGGTCCTGTCGTTGATTCGTATTGAGTGACGTGGAAATCCGATTGATTGATCGGTGAAGACCCTTTCGGATAAGTCACTAAAGAAGAAATTGAATCTGTTTCAGCTACAATTCATTTAAGATAGAATCAACCAGTGATGGGTTAGTTACTTTTTCAAAGGAACCAGTTATCCTTACCACTTTATCAAAAAAGTAACTAGTCATAATTATCCTTTTCAAAATATAACATTTTCTTAGTTAATTTTGAAAAAACAGTAACTACCTCTACTCTTTTAGTTGCTTATTCCAAGGAAAATAATAAAAACATATTTCTATATGTATTCAGATCTGCTATACATTGTTTTTAATCAACCAATCAAATTAAATTCGAGTGAATTTGGAGAGCTGAGAAGAATTCGATGAAATTCATAAAAATTTAAGGTGGTTTAAAAAAATCAAGTTAATTAAAAAAAATACAACAATATTTTATTAGTTAATTGCACTTATTCAATTCTAAATGAATTGAGAAGCATTCAAGGGAATTCAAAAGACTTTAATGGAACGCCTAATAATTTAGGGTGAGTAGATGTTATCTAATTTAGAAGAATTCAAGTGATTTTTAAATAAACCAACGCAACATAGAAAAATGAAGAGAATTCCAAAGAATTCAAATTTTTTGTATAGAATTCAGGATAAATTATTAAGCATTTAGAGCTAATTGTACACCAATTCAAACGAGTTAAAAAAATCCAAATTATTCAGCTGATTTGAGTAAAGTTAAAGTGAATCCAAGAAAATTCAAGAAACTTTTATGAAACTCATCGAATTTAGTAACATGAGGATAAACAAACTTCAGGGCGAATTCAACAGAATTTAAGTAACCTGATTTTTTTAAACTAATGAATTAACCAGAATTAAAGTGAATTTAGAGGAATTACAAGAATTCTATGTAATTCTGACAAACTCAAGGCGATTTTAAAAAAATCAAGTTAATTGAAAACAATCCAAAAATATTTTAAACTTCATTAAAACATAAGATTTTGAATGAATTCCGAAGAATTTGAGGAAATTCAAAAGGATTTAATAAAATACCTTAGAATTCAAGGTGAGTTTAAAAGACTTCAGAGTTTTAGTCACTTTTTCTCCCAAATCACTTGTTTAAGATAAAGCCATTTTAGTCACTTCATTCAATAAATAAAAGCAGAGAACCCAAAAGTTAAACAATTTTCTTTCATTCACTTAATTAAAAAACTTTTGATCTTGAGTTCGTATACAAGTTCTCTTGAAATTTTTTTATTTGCCCTGATTTGTTTAAAACTTTTCTTTATTTTTTCTACAATCACTCAATTCTACTCGCTCATTAAATTTTTTTCATGTTTTAAACACTTGTATTTTTTCACTGTTCTTGAATTTTTTTCATTCACCTCGAATTTTTATGGCAATTAAAAAAATATTCATTAGGTACTTTCTTGCAAATTCATATGAACTCTCTAATTCATCTGAATTCCCTTAAATTCTGCTGAATTTATTTCAATTTTACTAATACAAGTTGTCTTCAGTTGTTCTCCTGATTTTTTTATTCTTGTTGAATTATTTTGAAGTCGATTTAATTCTTCCAAATTTACACAAATATACTCAATCTAATAGATTTTTCTTTATTTCACCCTCCACCTTTTAAGCTCACCTGGAATTCTTAGGCATTTTATTAAAATATTTTTAATTCAATTGAATTATTATAAATTCACGGCATTTTGAATAAAATCATGGGAAATTTTGGATTTTTTAAATTTACTTGAATTTTTATGAATTTCGACAATTTTATCTCATTCCATTAAATTCTTCTAAATTTACTCGAATTTTAGTTAATTCTTGAGTTTCTTAAAATATTTTTGAATTTTTTGTGCATTCGTTAAAATTTACCTGGAATTATAATCAAATGCACGCAATTCCTTTCCTTTATTTGTTTTTAACAGCAATCATTTTTCGAAAACTTCATAGTTCAATCTGTCCCTTTTCGAGTCCAAGGTGAATCCTGTCTTACTAAAGAATGTTTCGGAATCTAGCCACCAGAATTCGAATATCGAAAATTTAAAAAAAACCGTTTCGAAAGCAATAAAATTGATTGTCAGAAAAAAGCGACTTGTGAACTATATTTTAAAAATAACTAAAAAATTAATAATTTTTATGGTGGCAGTACAAAACTCGATAACCAACATTTTTATCGAAAACGGATTTGTTGCGAAAAAATGGTTTAAAAAAATGAAATACAAATTGTGGTAAAAGAATTATTTCAAAATGTCATTTTTTGATACAATAATTTTGTTGTAATATTTAATCAAATCTTAGTTAGAAATTTTACCGTGGTAATAATAATTTTTTTCAACTTCAAAACTTTGTTATTCTCATTCAGCATCCCTATGTATCGAAATCAGTTTTATATTTTGGTACAAAATTTAAAATTCGATCTTTATTCAAATAATTAATTGATCGGAAGCATGTTTTTATTTGTTATTTAAACTAAAATTTGAATTTTTCATTGCAATCAACAGCCGTGGATGGTCGAATTTGTAGTTAGTGCTACAACTACAACTACTTTTTAGTCTTCAATTGCACAACATTTTAGCTTGAAACTAAACTTTTGTTTCGTCTTTAAATATACCCAGTAGGCAAAAATGTCTTAAGACTTTTTTGAGCGTCCCAAAAACGTCCTAAGTCAGGCCAAATAACAATCTAAAAACATACAGTGTTCCAAAGACGTTTTAGGACGTAATTGGAACATCGTTTTTGGCCTAACTTAGAACGTTTTTTTGGACTTTCCAAAAACGTCTTTTATATCTTACGTTCTAAAAACGACTTTTAAACCTTACGTCCTAAAAAAATAGGACGTTCTAAAAATGTCTTTAAATTTTGTGCCCTCTGGGTAATGATTTTGATTTAAAAAAATGCTTTTCAGCTCTTCTGAAAAATTAACATTGTGTTGATTATCTACTTCTGCACTGCCACCCTTCAATAATTACTGTTACTGAAAAAACCGCAAGTAGTCACCAATTCGTAATTTATTTACGAAAGTAACTTTGTTATCCCTGTCGTTACTAAGCAAAGAAACTACCTAAAACAAACTAGTTACTTCACATCACTGGAACCAACTCTTTATCCGGTTTCTTGCCTCTTTTGAAGCCAAAGAATCCAGAAGAGTTTTAGGTGATAATGACGGAATAATGTTGAGCTTATCCAGATTGAAGTTTGAAAGAGAGTGAGCTGGGATTAATCAGAGAAAGAGAAATAGTTTCATTTCTTTGGAAGGAAGTATGATTTATAAGGGGTAAACGAAACCGTCGGGGTAAACGAACGTGACCAGAAGCGTACATTCCTAATCGTCTGAAGCTGCGTCTACTTGGTATGGGATGGAATTTCAATGGGGTAGCTTCAAGTCGTGCTCGGCCTAACCAATCACGCCCAGAACGCCTTTTCTACTGACAACGAGTTTTCTTCAAGGTACCGGTAATAGAAAAAGATGATAGTCCTTATATGGGATTCTTGCCTTTCAATTGCAGCTGGACAGTCGCCCAATTTTATATCCAACTTTTCTTGCGCTTTGGGAAGATGTTATTACTACTTAAAGAGTTTGCGTTTTTAATTTTTTAATTAATTTTTCGAAGTTAAAAGATTAGTTCGGACAACTAATTTTTGAACAAAAAAAAAGTTTGTCACAGTCGGGATTTTCACGGGGAATACCACTATACATGAATGAAGGGTTAACCAATTACACCACCGAGGCCTCAGCAGATCTTTTCTTGTGATTTTAAAATGTTTTATCTTACACCAATTTTCGTATAAAGACGATTAATTCCGACAAACCAGTTTTGAAAAACAAGAAAAAATCTGCTTCAGCCCGGGATTTGAACCCTGAACGCCACTATACATGAGTGGAGCTTTAACCACTAAAGACCACCGATGCCGCAGCAGCACATCTTTTCTGTATATCACCCAATTTTCTTTTTTCGTGATATACGATTTTCGGTGAAATTGATATATCTTTCTCATTTCTTAATCATCAGAGTCCTAAATCAGATCTTAATTCTTTTGAAAAATGTCTTGTTATGTGCCAGAATTATACAGTTCTTTTCAAAAATGTTCTAGGGAACGTTCATAAATTAAGCAAGGACGATTTTTGAAATCTTAAACCCCATCCCTACTATTGTAGGGGATTTTAAAAGTTTGGAAAACTTTATAATGATTAAAAAAAATGTAAACAAATTTCAAGGGATTTTAAGGCATTTAAGAGGACTGCAAAGTATTCCAAAGAGTCGCCAAATTTTTATGGAATTTAACCCAGATTTTCAAAGCTTTTTAGTAATTTCATGGGATTAAATGAAACGATAACCAAAGTTTTTGGGTACATTTTGTAAGATACACCGAAGAATTATCACAAATTTGGAAGGATGACAGGGGGTTTAAAACGGATTTCGAAGATTTGAAAGGATTTAAAAAGATTTCAAAGAACTTTAAAGGATTCTAACCATTTTTGAGAGATTTAAGGAGCTTTCAAAGATTAAATGGGATTTCAAAAGATTCCAAAGTATAATATATCGAAACTTGTCATTGACCCAGTGGGCACGAATTTTAAGAATGGAATTGGAACGTCCTATAAACGTTTCTTGGACGTACAAGTCAAAAGACGTTATTTGAACGTTTTAAAAACTATCCTAAGTCAGACCAAATTATGATTTCAAAACGTTTCATGTTCAAAATGCGTCTTTACAACGTCTCTGGAACACTGTATGTTTATGGAACGTTATTTGGACTGACTTAGGACGTTTTTTAGCCGTTCTAAATATGTTCTTTAACGCTTGTGCCCACTGGGGAACTTCAAAAATTTTAACCGGCTTACAGAGATTTCCATGGATTTTAATTTTAATGGAATTGACCAAATTTAAAAATATTTTAATGAATCCTAATGAATGTGAACGGAATTCCATAGTTTTTAAGAGATTCTCATGGAGCTTAATTGTTTCAAAGGGATTTCAAGTGTCTTTGTTAGAATATTGATAAAATTCAAAGGATTCTTTTTGAAAATTCCCGTTCCAAGTCAGAAATATCACTCTTCTAAAAAATGTCTTCTTATAAGTCAGAACTGTAAATTTTTTCAACATTTCTGGAAAATTCCCTGAAATTGCTCTATTTTATCATTATCCCTAAAAATTTCCTTTTTTGAGAACTGCAATCATTCTTTTAGAAAACTCCCTTTTCAAATTTAGAATAAGTAAAAATGATCACTCTGCTCGAAAATTTCCTCTTCCAAGTCAGAAATATATTTATTTTTCTAGATTTTTTTTTAATTCTCTGCAATTATTCAAAATTATCGTTCTTTTCCCAAATTCCCTGTTCAATGTTAGAACTGTAATAATTCTTTATAAAAATTCTCTTTTCGACTTCAGAATAAGTCAAAATCATTCTTCTCGAAAATTTCCTGTTCTAAATCAGAACTATAATTATTTTTTAAAGTTTTTGGATAATTCTCTGAAATTATTCTGCATTATAACTCTTTTTAGAAATTTCCTGTTCGAATTGAGAATTTGAGACATATACCTCTTCCAAAATCCCCTGTTGCAAATCATAATTACTGCTATTATATTTTTATTTTAACATGCAAATCTTTTTCTCTTGGATTTAAAAAAGTATATATTTTAAGTTTCCGATAAACACTAATTTATGAGTTTAACTGTAACACCGGATTAAAAGATTTCAAACACTCAAAAGGTTTCAAAACATAAATGAAAATAGCAAAGAGCCTATAGTGTTTGAATAGATACATTTTGATCATATTTTTAATACTACCTGATACAAATTTTATGACTTTGATAAGAAAAATTCAGCCATTTAACTTAATAAGAAAATTAACAAAATCATAATCAGAACCCATGCCACCTTTCCACCTGCAAATTTTTCTTCCGATCGGAGAATATCTTCTGTTCGTTTTTCGTATTTAAAAAAATGTCTATCAGTTAACAAATCATTGGGAATTTTTTAAATGTAATTTTTGGTTAATAAACTGTAATCATAAATAGCCTATTGGTTGCCATAAGCTTCTACAGTTCATATCTGTCTAATTATATAAACATAATTTACCTTCGCCGAAAAAAGATAAACGTACGAAACAATTATTCGAAAGTGAAGCATAACCCTTAGCTTAAAACCCTTCTACAATGTATTATTGTATTAATTTAAAAAACTAAAAAATCATATATTACCATCAAGGAAATAAAATTTAAAAACATTGTTTAATGATATTCTCGCTATTTTTATAAAAAAGTATATGATTTATGCAATTCAATTCAGATGGAAAGAAGATGCTGAAACAATATTGAAGCAGACCAAACGGGGTCAAGTTTCAACGTCGTTTCATTCTCCTAAGAATCAGCAATATTCAAACCATAGAAATAGGTGTACAAATTGCATAGGGAAACCCTAGCAAGCTCGTTTCATAAACATTTATATGATAAGAATTGAAGAATATGAAAGAAGTTTGATGAAAAAATTGATTTATATGAAAGTATAACGTAATTAAAATTTTAACAATAGTTTAATAAACCTCAATTAAAACACATGTAATCTCTTCGACATACTTCTTTCATAAATGTTTTTACTGAAGCTTTATGAAAACCCAAGAATTTTTACTACATTTTTATGGCACAATATTTCCTTGCTATGACTTTGCTAAATTAAAAAACTTGAAATTCTGAAAGAGCACTGAAAGAGTAATTATTTAAAAACTTCGTTCTTTAAATAAAACAGAGATTTTAAAAATCTATATTTTTTAAATATAAAGAGTTTCACAGTTCTATATGAATGAAATTATATTAAATACAGACTGGCGGCAAAACTTCATTTTAAAAATTCCCTGACTTTTCCCTAAATATTTCCTGAATAATTTTTTAATTTCCCTGACCATTAATATTTAAAGACCAAAATTCTAATATTGTCATATTTTTAAAGTAGAACCATTTACAATTGGGAGAAACAATTTCAAAATTAAATATAATCTGTCTTAATTTATTTATTTTGTTTATTGAACAAATGATCTTTTAAACTTAAAAGAATTTAAAAGAATTTGATGAAATGACTAAGAATTCAAGGCGAGTCTAAACACTTTAGGATGATTTTTTTTAAACTTTAAAAAATCCACTAAATTGAGTGAATTTATAATTCAAGTAAATTCAAAAAGCTCAAGAGAACTCAAAAGAATTCATCTGACTGCATTGCAAATGAGTTCAAATGAGATGCAAAAAATATTTTTAAATCTCTTCAAATCTTTGAAACCCTACGAAATCCCTCACTTCTTGTGAAACAATTCTTTAAGTCCTATTCAAATATTACAAAATTCCATAAAATTCTATAAAATCTGATGATATGACTTGAAATAGAGCCTAAGATTCTGAAAAATTTATTAAAATACCTTGAAAGTTTTTAATGTTTCTTGAAATCATTGAAACCCTTTGAAATCATTTACGACCATTCAAGCCAATACAAAATTCCTTGGAGTATTTTTAAATTCCCTGAAATTATGCAAATCCTTTAAATTTTTTTTATTTGTCTTGCAAGTTGTTAAAGCTCTTGAAAATAACATGGAATTTTTTTCAATATCCGAAATATTCCATATCTTTTAAAATATTTTAAAACCCATTTAAGTTTTCTAATACTCTTAAAAATGTCTTGAAATTTAAAAAAACTCTTAAATCTATAAAGTTCTTTGAAATCCCTTCAAGTAATGGAAATCAATTGAAAATTCCTTGGAATTATTTATAATATCCGAAAATCTTTCAAATACTTTGCAATATTTTGCAATGTCTTTAAACTTCCTAAAGCTCTTAACATTTCTTCAATGTAAAAAATCCTTTGAAATCCCTTTAAATTATTCAAATCTATTGAAAAATCTCCGGAATCTTTTAAAATAACTGAAAATATTTGAAATCCTTTAAAAAATTTTAAAGCCCTTGACATATTTTAAATCATTTCAAACATTTTAAGGCTTATAAAAAGGCCTTGGAATTTTTGTTATACCCTAAAATATGTTAAATGTTTTGAACTTTTTTATAAACCTTTGAGATTTTTTAATGCTCTTAAAAATTCTTTAGAATCCTTTGGAATAACTTTAAATGCTTGAAATCCATTAAATTACAAATTTTTAAATAAAAATTTCTTTTAAATTAAATCTATTGAACCTAACATATTTATTGACAATTCTTCTCAATCTTTTAAAAGGCCTAAAAATATTTCCAATCCTATGAATTCTTTGTAATCCCTTTGAAATTTTTAAAGCGCTTGAAAATCCCCTGGTGATTTTTTTAATACACTAAAATCTTTAAAAAAAATGTAAATCCCTTAAAATCATTGACAATTTTAGAAATCTTATAAAATCTGTTGGAATATTTCAAATATCCTCAAACCTTATACTTTCTATAGAATTATTCCATATCTTCCGAAATCATTTTCAATCCCTTTAGATTATTCAATTTTATAGAAAGTTCTTCAGAATAATTTGAAATGCCTTAAAATCTTTTAAATCCTTGGAAATTTCTTGATATGAAAACTCTCTGCAATTTTAAAAAATGGTCTAGAATCTTCAAAAAAATTCTAATCCCTTAAATTCATTGAAATCCTCAGAAATCTCATAAAAACCTTTGAAACCTTTTTAAAAATATACTAAAATCCTATAGATCCTATACAATTTATCTGTATCTTCCGGAATTCTATTAAACTTTTTAAAACTTTGTGAAATATTTTAATACCCTAAAATCATTCAAATCTTATTAAATTCCATGAAAAATTTAAAGTCTTTTTAAACTACAACGGAATTATTTTAAAAATCCGAAAATATTGCATATCCTTTGAAATCTTTTGCAATCCCTTAAAACTTTCTAACTACTTGACAATTCCTTGGATATCCAAAAAAAAACATTTTTTAAACCATTTAAATCATTAAAATTTATTGTAAATTCTTTTGAATATTTGAAAATACCTTAAAATATTTCAAATAATTTGGAATTTTCTAAATCCCTTGAAACTTTTTAATGCGTTTGAAAATTTCTTGGAATTATTAAACAGTGATTGAAAGAGAGTGATTTTTGCAATTTTTTTCAAAATCCCTGACTTTCCGAATTTCCAAGCCTTCCCTGACGTGCATCCACCCACTAAATATAATTTTTTATCAATAAAGGTTTTTTTCAATAGAAATGTAAATAACTACAACAAGCTTTTCTAAATTGAAGGAAAGAAAATTGACTATTAGTCGAGAAAATTTTAATCTAAATAAATATTTGTTAAAACAGTCAGAAACTGTAGCAAATATAAAATTCAAGACTAGAATTGCTAGTTTCCTTTTGTTTGTCTTTTCCTTTATTCTGAAAAATTGTATTTGCAGCGAAATACAGTCGGACCGGTTCATTTTGTTGGGATTCAAAGAGCTTTCTATTTGAGTATCGCCGTACCCGGAAATCCCCTAAATTGAGGAACGAACAGCGGATCCAACTCGTTTCTTTAAACTACTTCAATTCTCTTTTATTCTCTTTCATCCCCCGAGACAGGAAATGTAATTCAGAAAACCCACAAATGTTTCACTCAAAACTTTAGCTCGTTCCCAGTTTCTCGATATCCGTAATTTATTTATTTTCTCCATCTCAAGTAATTAAAAGTTTTCAATAAAGAATGAAGAATAGCTGCGCCATCAAAATAAAACTTACTTTACTTCTATATTTATTTGATGTGGCAACATTTTTTGAATAGAAGAATTAACAAGATTCTGAAAAGGAAATACAATTTCCACACGGTCACTGGTGACCCATATTTTCTTTCTGTACTTTTTAATTTTTATCGAGAAATTTGTTTTCAAAATTGACTGCTTTCAAACCAAATCAATTGAAAAGTATATAAAGGACGACAATTTTATAAAAATGCAGTGATTAAATGATGCGTAAATCGAAATTAAATTTAATGTGAACTTTTATAATCACTCAGGCTGTCGAATAAATGAAAAAATTTTCGAATTTATTACTGTCTTGAAATTATGAACTAAATGAATATTAATTTATTCACTTTTGATGCAGTTTTTATTTTATATAAATCTCCAATCTCTTGTTTAGATTCGGAATGAGAAAATAATTTTTTACATAATTATTATATTTTTAATTTAAAAAATAGATTTTAAAAGTTTCGAGAAAATATATATACTATAGGAGAAATATTGTATAATATTTTTAAATGTTCAACTAAAGAATATTAATTTACAATCAAATATGCAATAGTTAAATTTTCAATTAAATAAAATAATTTTCAAACAGAAATGAAACGAATTTTCAACCGTAAAGATGAATTTTCTAGCAAACAGTTGAATTTCCAACCAAAAAAGATAAATTAATAAAAATTACTTAACTGAGCTTGACCGATTTAGTTAAATTTCTATTTAAAAATAATAATTTGCAACAAAAATAAAATCTAATTTTCAATAAAAAAGAAGAATTTTCAAGCAAGAAGATTTGTTTGACTACAAACAAAAATGAGTAAAAAAGTAGTTGAATTTTCAAAATAAAAAAAATTAATTTCGTATCAAGAAAACTAATTTTCTACCGAAAAATTCGAATTTCTACATCATCCAATAAATTTCAACCAAGTAGTTAAATGTGCAACCAAATAAAATGATTTTTAACTAAACTGTCAAACGCTGACCTAAAAAAGATAACTTTTGACCAAGAAACGGAATAATTACATTTTGAATTTAAGAAATTAGGGTTTTAACAGAGACAAAAAAGGATTTTAAGCAATAAAGTTAAAATTGAACAAAGTAGATCAATTCTGAATTAAAATAATGTATTTTAAAGCAAACATGAGTTTTTAACAAAGTTAAACGACTTTTAATAAAGTCAACAACGTAGTTGAATTTACAAACAAAAATATAACAAATTTTTGACCAAGAAAATTAATATTTTACAAAAAATACCAATTTTTAACCAAGTACATTAAATTTCAACCAAACAGTTGAATTTTTTGCTCAAAAATATTTATTTACAGTCATAAATTCATCTATAATTAAATTTTCAGAACGAAAATATTTGCGTAAAAGAGAAACGAATTTTCAACCTTAAATATGATTTCTCAAGCTAACAAGATTAATTATCTACCAAAAAAGACAAATTCTTAACAACATACAAGAATTTGAAACCAAATAGTCAAATTTAAAAACAAAAACAATGAATTGACAATCACATAGAGAATATTCAAGTTTTCATTTAAAAAAAAAATAATTTTTAACCGTAAAAAATGAATTTTCAACCAAAAATATCAACTTTCAAGCAAGAAGATTCATTTTCTATAGAAAACAAATTTTCGAAAAAATACATGTAGTTTCAAACAAAAAATTGAATTTAGAACTCAAAACGATAAAGTTACAGTTCAAAAGAGAAAAGTTAAATTTTTGGTTAAATTTAATAATTTTCAAGAAGTAAAATTGAATTTTTGAAAAAAATATCAATTTTCAAGCAAGAAAATTTAAATGATATTGTACATTATATAAACTTACGACTTATTGTTTTTCTAGGAAATCAGAAATAATATTTTATATGATTATTATTTATAGTATTAAAAAATAAAATTTTGAACTTTCGCAAAAATGTATATTTTAAGAGAAATACTGAAAAATAGTTATGAATTTTAAGCAGTGCTTACATGTTTGAGATGTTTAACTTATTAGCATGAATCTGTAATCGGAGATTATATTTTGTTTAAATTCTTTTGTTTAAAAGATGTTCGTGGAAACTGAGAAAAAATGTGTATTTTCCAAATTAAGTTTGATAATAATCGAATTGATGATATTCCAAACATCTTAGTTTTTGCAAAAAATGGATTTACTACATTTTCTATTCGATTAATCAAATAAGAGCGTTGCTAGGGGTATAATTAAAACTTTGAAATTCATTTTACACTTTAATTAACTAAATTTACGAAACGCGCCTGAAGGGGGGGCGGGGTTT
>JAWWLR010000165.1:22640524-22651459 GCA_035041075.1 Acraspis erinacei | reverse complement strand
AAACGTAATATCAGTTTATGGTTAATAAGAACCCTGGGATAGGCTAAAATGAAAAGAAACGAACGAATTTATTTTGCTTTTAAATTGTTAATTATTTTCAAGGTGAACAAAAAAATGCCCTATCTAAAAAAGTGATATATGTCTTAAAATCATCGCAATCATTATTGATGAAAACCTGATTAACTTTTCATTCCTTCATTTTTTTATAGCCTAAGTTTAAAACTTTGAAAATTAAATCTTCAAACATTCCGTTTTAATGAAAAAAATTACAGAAAACCTCATGCGGACCAAGAATCTTGTTTTATGTTAGTGCTTTGCGATGAAAATCTATGTTAAAAAAAAGAATTGTATTATAAAATCATTAAGTCTTGAAGAATCACTTAAAATTTCTACAATTTTAGGTTGTGTTAGTTTTTTTCATAGCGAACTAGAATTTTTGAACAAAAATCATCATCAAAATTCACAATTTCAACCATTTTAGATTATGTTAGCGCTTTAAACAGGAAATGGGTATTTTTAAACCAAAATTATTATATTTCAAATTAAAACTTTTTTCAGCAGTTTACATTTTTTGATTTTGCTAACGTTTTTTATTTGAAATTGAATTTTTTAAATAAAAATAATTCAATTTTAAAGGTTCATAATATTTTTGATAATTTTAGGTTACATTAACGCATTTCACAGGAAATCGGTTATTTGAAACAAAAATCATTAGCTTTTGAAGAAAATTCACAATTATGAACATTTTTCTGTTATGTCAGTGTTTTTGGTTGGAAATTATTCGTATTTTTAATACAAAATTAATAGATTTCAAATAATATTTACAATTTTTTAACAACTTTAGGTTATGTTGGTGTTTAACGTGAAATTTGCATTTAATATATTACAAAATCCTTTGACTTAAATCCGCAATGATTTTAGTTGAAAATAATAAAATTTATCAACTTAAACAATCTTATATTGTCTTGTCTATTGTTTTTTTATCGGAAATTGAAGATTTTTAATGAAATCCTTAGATTCCAAACAAAATTCATGATTTCTGAAACATTTTATGTTATGATGTCGTTTTACACTAGAAATAAGTATTTTTAGTAAAATATCATTAGATTTCAAAGAAGATAAACATTTTAGGTTAAGCTAGCCGTTTTTACTGGAAATATCGATATGGATTTCAAACAAGATTTACAATTTTTGGACAATTTAAGGTTACTTTAACATTTATCCCTGGAATAACGATTTTTAAATAATTATAGGTTATGTTTGCGTAAATATTCTTTGAAATCTAACGATGTTTGAGAACCAGTAGCAATTTGATATAAAAGACACTGACATGGCATATAATATCGTTTAAGATTGTAAATGTTTTCCTATAGCTAATATTTTTCCTAAGAAAACCAGTAAGAGAGAAATAATCAGTGTATATACTAATTTTTATCAAAAATACAAACATAACCTTGAATTAGTTTATCTTGTTTGAAACCCAATAATTTACGGTGAAAAACATAAACATATACTACAATTGTTTGAAATTGTTTGTCTTCTTTGAAATCCAATGATTTGTTATTAAAAGTAGCGACTTCCGGTTTCTTTAATTATGCTTTAAATCTTTAGATATAAAATAAAATTTAAAACTTTAGGTTATGTTGAAATTTTTTTCCAAAAATCGGTAATTTTAAACAAAAAATATTAGGTTTAAACGAAAATTGACAATCTTAAACAACTTTGGTTATGTTAGTTTAAAATTACTATGGTTAATAAAATTTACAATATTGCAACAATAATGGGGTATATTAACATTTTGCATAGGAAATCCGTTATTTTTACTAAAAATTATTTAACTTAAAAAATTATAAGAGCTAATTGTTTATAAATTGTAAGATAATATTATGAAGTATTTCTTAATTTTGATTTAAAAATGTTGCGAGACAAGAGAAAAATCGCGCCCTTGTTTGCCTTCTAGTCAGAATACAATTTTTACAACGGATATTAACCCTATTAAATAGGTTCTGCTAAGAATGAACAAGGTTCTTAAAATAAATTAACCACGGTCACTGGTCACCCTGATTTCTTTTCCGAACTTTATAATTTTTTATCGAAAAATTCGTCTTCCAAATTGACTGCTTTGAAAACGAGTAAATTGGAAAGTAACTAAAGGGTGATTACAAATTATTTAGGGGAGAACCGCCTAGCTTGGCACACCCTTTATTTGAAAGAAATTTACCCTAAGAGAAAGGCAAGAATCCCGGAAGAAACCTATCGCTTTCAAAAATATAGGGCGATATCTTAAATTAAAATTGCATTTCGCAGGAACTAATAAATCATCTAACTTTTCTATCTTTTGGGTATGTCTTAGCTTGGTGCACGTATTGAGAAGCAGTAAAATCGTTGATTCAGAGAATCTTTCGATACATAAAATGAAAAGAGCCACTGAGTGATTCATGATTTCCGGTGTGAAATGCAAAGACGTTGTCTGTAGTTAAAAGGGTATAAAGAAAACAAAACAAAATAAAGAAATAAAACAGACATAAAGAGAGGAAGTCAAGAAGAATGTGGAAAAAATTGACCGGAAGTACAATGCTCTCGAATCGATAGAGAGCGGTAGCAAATCGAGTTGGAAAAGACATGTTGTGCTTAGACATGAAATTGGTCTCACGACTGCGAGGATTGTCCTCGAACTCAGGCTCCTCTAACTCCTCAAATCCGCCCTCAATTTCCATTCCACCCTCATTCTCTGCCTCGTCCTATAACCTGACCGTCGATAAGCAACTACGAAAAGTCAGACGAGGAAGCGGCGGAAATATTAGTCCCCAGAGTGATCACGAAAGCGATGAGGATAGCAGCAGCAACATGCCAAGCATCAGGATCGTCAGGAATCGATCGAGATCAGTGTGCATGCCGGTCCTCACCTCTTCTCAGCTGCGACATCTTCATCGACGAGCCAGTCACCATGTGTACGTGTTCACTTTATATTTTCAAATTGATTTTCAGACAACTAGTTTAACACTATTAAAATAACTAATGGGAAGCACTATCGAAATACTGAAACAAAAAACCGTTCAGAGTTGATCATTTTAGCTGTATTTCTGAATAGCTCATCAGGGTTGTCCATATATGTGGAGAAAGCAAACAAAACTTGATAAATCTATTCGAGATTATTCCTTAATTATTAGACAAATGATATATCTGAAAAACATCTGAGACAGAATTAAAATTCAAATAGGACCATATAGAGGAATCCATCTAGCTAGTTATCCAATTTCATCCAATTATTGAATCTATTAGCTTGGATTAATGCAGTTTTATAACACATTGCACACTTCTCTCATAGAAAAAGTCGTCTTGAAACAAAAGCATAATATTATTGCCTGTCTTGTTTTGAAACACTTTAATATCCTTTTATACAGACGAAATTATCATGCCAGAAGCTCGGGTGAAGTTTTGTCAAATAAGGATAATTTTTGCTGCGAAATGATTCCTTTTAGGACAAACGAAAGGCCTCTTAGCATTAAAATTTAAAGAAAATTACATTTGTGTCAAGATAGGTCCTTTTGATACGAGAAGACATTTATTGAGTGATGTTTAGCACAAAGTAACCCGATTTTAATTTATTTATTTTAAAGGTTACAAAATGTGTAAAGCGCAATTTTAATGTAATAGAATTTCTTGTGAGGCAGGGGTCAATAATGGTATTGCTCGAGTCCTAAAAATGCTAAAAGCATGTGTACCTCATTTTGTTCAAAAAATGGATTTATCATGTTTTTTCACTTACTCCATATATTATCTAACGTATTTTTAAAGATTTTATGACTTCCTCCCCCCCACCCTTTTAACAAGGTTTTTAGTCTATCATGAAAAATAACTCTCAAGTTGTGGTATCCTATTAGAATAACCCCTATGGTCACCACAGAGGTTGAAAGTTTTTAAATTTTACAAAATTAAGAAAAATTCTTTTGATGCAAACATTATTAGAAATTTTCTATGCGCAATATTTTCGATGCCAAATAATGTTATAAAATCATTATAGATTCAGTACTTTCATGATGATTCATTTTGGTCAAAAGGGATATTTTGGGTTCCAATCGTGTACAAAAAACTACAAATTTTACCGAGGTTTCGTGGACATTACAGTTCAGATTAAAAAAAAATTCAAGCAACAAAGAAATTAAGTTTTAACAAAAAAAATCATATTTCAAACAAACAGATGAATCTTCAAAAAATAAACTTTCAAGTAAGTACTCCAACTTTCACCCATGTAGTTTAATTTTCGACCAAAAAAGATACATTTTTAAACAAAAAGTTCAATTTTTAACTATAAAGATCAATTTTCCACCAAGAAGATTATTGTTTTAACATCATAAAAAAACGAATTTGCAGCAAAAACATCAACTTCAAATAAAATTGTTGAATTTTGAAGCAATAAAGACGAATTTTCAACACAAAAGTTAAATTTTCAACTAAAGAGGCGAATCTAATAAAAATGAATAAATTATCAACGAAAAAGATCAATTTTTCACAGATAAAATTATTGTTTTACCATAAAAGACGAACTTTTAACACCAAAACATGAATTTTCAACAAAATTGTTCAATGCTTCAATAAAAAACGAAATTTCCACAAATCAATTTCTTTTTCGACCCAAAAATATTATCTTTTAACAAAAATGTTGATTTTCAACCGAAAAGTATAAATTTCTAACTAAAAGTAGAGTTCAATTTTTAGCTCAAAAAAATAATTGTTAACAAAAAAACGAATATTCAACAAAAAAAAATCAATTTTTAACCCAGGAGGTGAAACTTTAAAAAATTTAACAAAGAAGTTTTAACTTTCAACTAAGCTGCTTAATTTTTATAACAAAATTACTTTTTACAAGATAGTGATATTCATTAACAAATTATTTTTTAACGAAATTGTAAAATTTTTAGCTAAAAGAGATTAATTCAGAACCCAAAATGAATAAACTTTTTATTGAAAATCTATTATTTTATTTTTTGAATTGATAATAGATGCACAAAATTATTCTATTCTTGCACCGGTTTCGAACTCCGTTGAAATGAGTAGAATTAATATAAAATGAAATTGAAACGTCAAACTGTCGAAAGAAAAGACGAGGGATGCCAGGAAGGTTGAAATAGAGCCACTACGAATCGACAAATGGAGTTCCTTCGACACCTTATTTTATTTCCATTTCTGTATCACACTATTTCTCTAGTAAAAACCTAATATAAAAAGTACGTTCAATTTCCTTTTTCAAATCAACAGGTTTCAATGGTCCCAGGTTTTCTTATTTTTATAAAAATGTATCAGAAAATTTTTTAACATCGATGTCCTTAATATTTTAATGAGTAAAATTGATAATTTTATCAAGTTATAAATTGAGAAAATAGAGTTTTAAATTACGTAGTAAATTTAAATATAAGTAACTAATAGGAAGATGAAGTTTATTTATACACTGTGGAAATAATGAATCTACTTTTTGTGTACTAATTTCAAGAAGACTAATGTTACGCGATCAAAAATAAAAACTCTTTTGCTACTAAAAATTCTGTTAAACAGAAGAACTCTTTTTAAAAAATAATCAAATAAAAATGAGCATTATGCACAGAACAGAAGAAAATTTATAAATTTAACCGTGATTGTTATTACTATTTTTAAAGTCCCACAATAAAACGTGAATGCAATTTAATTGGTTATCACTATTATGTAAATCAAAATTCAAAATAAAAATTGTTTAGTTATTTGAAAAAGAGTGTCGAAAAACGGATGTCAGTTTCATCCCTATGACATTTTCAGCGGACAAAAGGATTTTTTTATAAGCATAAGCTTCAAACTGAATAGAGAAAATGCACCTCTGACATGCAGTGAAAAGAAAACTCTTTTAAATGTTTAAATATTTAACCTTTTAAGTGAAAACACTTTGTTTTCCTAATAAAAAATGATTTGATATTTAATATGAATGGGTTATTTAGTCTGAAAGTTGTGAAATTTTAATCCGGGCTGTTTTACCATTTCCATGGTTGAATATATTTGAAAAATAATACTAGAGTATAAAGTACTTGCATGAAAGTAGTTTATAATAATTTTTCAAAATCTTATTTGCTTTTGTTTAGGAATATGAACTTAAAATATAGCTCAGTTCCCCTCGGTAATCTGTCCCCAAACATTAAATTGAACACCAAAATTGCGAAATTATTAACAAAAGAATTTTCTCAAATATTTATTTTTATGCAAACCTTTTTGTATTAAGTTGAAGAATCTAATAATTAGGAATATAAATATATTAGATTTGTACCTAGGCAGTACAGTTGAAATTTGGAGGAGGATGCAGAATTTAACGTATGAGCCGAAGGCGAGGACAGTACAACGGCATCAGAGTATAAAAAAACTTTTCTGTCATGGTGCATACGATACTTCATCGGAAATAGGCAGAATAAAAGCACTTTTTCTGGAAAACAGCGCTTAATTGTACCGTGTACGTACGCGCGTGGGGTGCCGCTTGAAGTCCAAAATCCACTTCGTCGTTGAACGTAATTTTAAATTGAATTCTTCTCACTCTTTTTTCGCTTTTCTTTTACTTTTTACTCACTTCTTCCTCCTTGCTGTCACCTTACGTGCCGCTCGTCGAAATACAATAAAGTGATATTTTACTGCCTCTCAGCGCCTAATTATGCTTAAAAGTCTGCCCGAGGGTTAGTTGGCACTAGGCGACATTCATATTTTAGGATAGATTTTTAAAAAATTACTTTAAAAAATCTTAGAATAATAAAAAGTCATTAATTTTATTCCTGTTTAAGAGTTCACAAAAGCAGAAAGATGTTAATTGTTTGTAAGTGAACAAAACTTTGAACAATGTGCATCGTATGCATTTTTTTATCGAATTAGGTGATAATTTTTTAATGATTAATAATGAAATAAGAAGAATTTTTTTTCATAAGGAAACATATGTTATATATTTCAAAAAATACCGCAATTTACAAAAAATGAATCAACGATGTCAGTTTTACTGTTGACGCTTGAAAAACTTTGAATTGCAAATATTAAAAAGTAAAGAATCTTCCATTGTAAATCTTCAAACTTGAACTATATATTCCAAAAAAGCGTTCAAAATTACATATTTTCAGACAATAAATATTCCAAATTATTGAATCTTTAATTATAAATCTTAAAATATTGAATAATTTTCGATTCTAAATCGTTAAAATTGAAGATTTTTCATTGGTAAATCTTAAAAATTGAACTGTTAAAAAAAGTTTAAATTATGTAACTTTAAAATATTAATTTCCAAAACTGAATAATCTTCAATTATATATTTTGTAAATGCCAGCATTTTGAATTGTAACTTTTCCAAATTGTAAAACTTTGAATTGTAAATCTTCAAAATTGGAAAATTAACGATTTTGAAAACTTACAATTAAAAATTATACAAGTATTAGGTTTTACAATTAAAAATTCTGTTGTTTTGGTTTTTTTACACTAAACATTTTTTCAATTTGGACGATTTAGAATTTTTAAAAATGTAAGAATTATGATTTGTACATATTTCAAATTAAACCATATTTAATTTAAAATCTTAAAAGTTAAAGAATATTTAATTGACTATCTACAAAATTGAAATAAGTATTTAAAAAAAACTTTCAAAATAACATGATTTTAAACTATAAATATTCCAAATGAATAAATCTCCAATTGCAAATCTTAAAAATGAAAGAATTTTAAATTCCAATTCGTTAAAATTGAAAAGCCTTGACTTTCGATTTTTAAAATCATGCAAATTTCAGAATTTTGATTTACACATCTTAAAAAATACGAGTTTTCAGTTCTGAATCTTTAAAATTCAATTATTAAAAAATTAAAAATGGTATCTTTCTAAATTATACACATTAAGAATTAAAAAATCTTCAATTGCAAATCTTTAAGATAGACCTAGTTTAAAGCGATATTCAATATTGTATAAATTTAAATTATAAACATTCAAAATTAAACAAATTGGCGAATTTTCAATGGTTAATATCTTTAAAATGGATCAGTGTCGAAAATATATAAATAAACCGTTCCTTAAAAATTTTTTTTTGTTTCACCAAAAATAATTTCCAAGTAGAGAAAATCATTTCAAAATAAATTTTTTTGTTGGCATAAAAAATCCACTTCTTTGAAGCAAAAATTGTTATTCGAACCAAGAAAATTTTCTTTTAATCAAAAGAAGTTTATATAAATCAAAGAAACTTTTCTTTGACTGAAAGGCAATGAATACTTCGTTTTGATTCAAAGAAATTTTATTTCGATCAAAAAATCTGTTTTCTTTTAAGAAAATCTTATTACGATATTAAATCCCAAATTAATTTATTAATTTATTTCTTTGCTTCTAATTCCTGCAGATTTGGTTATATACTTTTCTACATTTTTCAACACGTTAAGCGTCTACTAAAATAACCTGAACATTTTGAAGAACGATTGCAATGATAATGAACATTAATCAAAATGTAATAAAAACAAGATTATACAATTTTATTAAATCTTGTATTAAATCACTTCACTTTTTATTTTAAACAACAATTTAGAAAAATTGAAATGCTTTACCAAAAGTGTTAGACTTTGTTACTTCTTCTTTAATCTGTCGTAAATCTAGAAAAGCAGAGCACAAAATGTGGGGTTATATTTATAATTAATTGTGCAAAGCCAAAGCCAAATAAAAAAGGTTGAATAAATTTGGGGTAGTAGTAATTTCGAAAATTGTAAAAAATACTCTTTTATGGATATTTTTCTTGGCAATGATGGGAAGAAATAAAACCACTGATCTAATTATACTGATATTGAAGTTTTTCAAACGTTATTACAATCTTTTATTGTATTTACTGAACTTTAATGTTAAACTGTAATTTTGAAACCACGCTCTCTTAAGTTGAACCCGTGATATGTTACTAGTTGAATAATTATTTTGAATGATCACCGGCGAATCAGTAATTAAATCAGTAACGTAATACCACTGAGTAAAACAGTGAAATTTTAAGAGAGTGGACTTTCTATAGGGTTGATTTTTTAAAAATAATCGGGGTTTCGGTTAATAATGTCGATTTTTTCGCAGAATTTGGCCGTTTGTTTATATAACAATAAGAATTACGTAAATAACCAAAGTATTGGCTATCGTTTTCTACAACTTTTCCCCATCTTTCTGGCAATGTATGGATTCCTTCCCAAAAGAACTGTGCATTTTTTGAGGCCAACCATTCATCGAGCCAAATTCTCACTTATTCGCAAGACTGGAAATTTTTCTCTGAAAGTCCGTGCTGCATCGATCGGAATGTAAGTGGTAGTCCGATAAAACAAGTCCGTTGAATACGGCGGGTGGGGTAGGATGTCCCACTTCATGTTTTCCAAATAGTTTTGTACTGGTTTCGCAAGATGAGGCCGTGCATTGGCATGTTGAAAAATGACTTTCTCGTGTCTTTGCGCGTATTCTGCTAGTTTTTCCTTCAATGTTTTGTTTAATTTAATTAATTGTTGTCAGTACCGTTCGCCAGTAATTGTTTCACCAGGTTTCACCAGGCCTTCTTTTCATGTAGATTGCGCACTGGTTGTGACGTTGAAGGCTGGCCTGGGTAGAGTAGCCCATGATTTTCTTCGCTTTGGGTTGTGAAAATAGATCCACTTTTCATCACCTGTCACAATTCGATGCAAGAAAACTGTTCTTTTCTGTCTGGCTAGCAGAATTTCACAAATTGTTTTTCGCATTTCAATGTCTCTGTCTTACAATTGATATGGCACCCATTTCCCTATCTTCTGGACCTTTCCCAATGCGTGTAGAAGTTCGGAAATGGTGGATTGGGCAACATTCAATGCAGCTTGCAAATCTTCATCTTCAAACTTTTTGGGCTGACCTGGACGCTCCTTGTGTTTTATATCGAATTCACCAGTTTTAAACTGTTGAAACCATCGTTCACAAGTTTTTTGGTTTATAAAATTTTCCCCGTAAACTTCAACCAATAATCTATAACTTTCAGCAGCCGTTTTCTTCAAATGAAAGAACATTATTAAACTTCCCCGCAAAACAGCTTTTTCTGATACGTAATTCGACGCATGTCGAAACTTCAAAACGCCATAGACACCATACGTCTATACCAACAAACTTATTAGTAACGCCATCTCTTAGCAAAATCTACATTATTAACCGAAACACCTATTATTACGTAACAGCATCAACATAGCCCCCCTCCCTCTTTGTAACAGATCGTAAAATTGTCCCCCCCCGCCCCTTTACCCGAAACAAAACTGTTGCAGAATGAACGCATGGACCCTTATACAAAATGGTTACTCACCGTAAGTAGTTTTCGCGATAAAAGCATCTGTTTGATCCTAGTCGGACCTAAAAACAAATTGCAATAATGAAAACATTTGTATCAATGAAAATAAAGAAATAAAAATCTCAGAAGGTATCTGATCAGGTTTTAAATTTATAATTCAGATACGGGAAATATCATAATCTAATCTGCGAATACGAACATTGATCGCGAATTCGCGAAAGTAGACGATAGAAAATGCGCGATCCGCGAAAAAGAACGAGCGATATCATCTGACCGATAATAAATTATGCAGTACAGCTGACGATATCAACGAGTTCGAAAAATTTATCCTGCCAGGTTTTTTGTATGCAGTTGTAGGAGGCAAATACAATTTCATTATTGGCAAATAAAAGAGAGAACACCGGAAACAGTAAACAGAACCAAAACAAGATTTGTTTACTGTCGAGATGAATAAAGCCAATTTATAAACGTATAGTATTATGTAACTTCTTTCATCATAATATGAATGCTTGCTCATTTCATACCGACTGTTGACTTTAAAAAAGTACACAAATTAAATTTAAAAGATGAATCTTTCCCAACAAGTTCAAAGAGGCCGTCAATATTACGTAAATTATTTTGAGTGTGTGTGGGGGGGGGG
>JAWWLR010000165.1:22600678-22615222 GCA_035041075.1 Acraspis erinacei | reverse complement strand
ATTCATGTAAAGTTTATCTGGCAAGGTTAATTTTTGTTGCGGTGAATCTTTCACCTGGAATCGATGTAAACTTTATTAGTTATTAGAAATTTGTATTACTGCACTTTTGTGGTAAAACTTTATTTCCGGATGATGTTTTAATCCTGTTGAGACTTGACATACAATTAAAAAATTGTGGTAGCTTTTTAAAAAAAAAGAATTTTCAGGAAGATGCAGTCAGTTTGTTAGTTCCACAAATTACCCTGAATAACGTAGAGTGTGTTTCATTAATTTTCTGTAGGCATATATGACGCAGAATACGTCAAGTGTTCCCACCTAAAATTATTTTTTTTTAGATCGGGCTGAAACTTTGCTGAATTACAGTCCTCATGGACCTACATTCATTCACCAAACCATATGTAGAATGATCCCATTGGACTTTTATAATAGTGTTTTGGAACATTCTTTTAGTGTGCTTTAAACCTCTGATAGCGCACATTTTCTGGCGTCCCTTTCATGGCGCAGTGAGTGTGTAGCCACCCATAACTTATTTCAGAGATCAAAACTATTTAAAATAACTATTTTTTTACTTTCGAGGGGTGAAATGAAATCTCTAGAATGTCAGGAATACAGCTGTATAATTATGGTATTGATATTTTAATTAGGAAAAAGATAGTAAAATTTTAAACAAAACAAATTTACAAAAATGTTCGAAAATGGCAAAAACCGCGTTTTTTCGAGTATTTCCTTAAAATGGTGTGAAATTAAAAAATCATAGTGATTCGTAAACTGTAAACTTCCAACTGTAAGGTAGTGTTATCAGTTATTTTGTACCTTTGTACCTCTGGGTACCTACGGACCCAGGGGCGCCATCAGAGGGTTAACCAAAGCAAAGAAAGAGGAGATTTATGGAAGTTTTGTACGTAAAAAGAGATGGAGAGAATGCAATTAATTTAAAAAGGGATCTTTAAAAATTTAATAAAGCTTTTGATCAGGGGAGTAAGGCGAGAGCGTTTGCTCTCGAGACGGAGAAACAATAAGGAAAAGAAAGTGAACTGGTTTGGTTGTCTCTTTTCTTTTTCTTTCTCTTCTCTTTTTTACCCTCTTTTTCCTTTATTATATACCCATCCCTAATAAGCAAATTACAGTATTGTTTATAAACATACTTCTTCCATGTAAAGTCTTTTTGGGGAATAACCGTACGCAAATTGAATTTTATAAGTGTATGTTTTCAAACAACATTATTTTTGGAAGAATTTTTTAAATCCTTTTGTGAAAATATTTTACAGAAATTTGCTTTCTTGCGATTACATTTCTAAATAAACTTTCAAACAAATTATGAAATAGAGACAAGCAGCCACATGCCTTGCTTAAGATTTCGGTTTCTTGGTCAACTATAAAAAATGTCCTTAAAGGTTCATTTTAATTCTGACCGGTCTTACGAAAAATTTTGTATTAGTAGACAGTAGGTATAAATATATAATAAATAGTTTGGCCTTCTCAGGCACGAGTTGATACATAAATTATCGTTTTATTGAAGAAATTTTATTTATAGGGTGATATACAAATAATACCATGTTCATCTTCTTTTATATCATGCGACGAGAATTGCACCACCCATGATCTGTTTATAAATGCCAAGAGGGAGTTTCTTATATATAAAAAAAGTCGTCATTGGATAATTTTACTCACAAAGAATTTAATTTATCTAAATATTTTCGAATATTTAATTCAGATTCGTAGTTACACAACTCACTTTTGAGCATTTGTTATTAGTGTTCCGCATTTGAACCAGTAAAAGTGTGTAAGCTCTAAAAACGATACAAACCAATAAGAACAAATTTTATTTGGCAGTATCTTAACGCAATAATAATTTAAAAAATATAAATAGGCCAATTGCGATTGCAAGTGAAAATAATAACATTATTTAAAAGTTTAACATTTAAAAATTGATCAACTTTTAACTTTAACATTCAGAAGTAAAAGATTTTATATTGATATCCTTACAAAATGTAGAAGGATTTAAAAGTTAAAAATGCCATAAATCCTAACAATATTTTCTAATACCAAATTTCGAAGTTGACAACTACATCAAGAATCGTGAATGTGTTTGTGACTATTAATGTAAATGCAGTTGTCAGCTGCTTGCAGCGTTGTATGAAAAAATTGACGCAGGGCATGAATGTAAAAAAAAGTACGTGCAAGAAGTATGATTTGAAATGTGAGGAAATCACATTCTCATATGAGTGAAATTTTACTTGCTATAAGAATATTTTTCTATGAATGAGATTTAAAAATAAATATTGTAAAGAGCTACCAGTAAATCCGCGTACGTTGAGTGCACGTTCACGTTCTTGGATTTTTATTTACTAAAATAAAAGACTTTAAAAAATTGAAAGTCTATTATTGAACAAATGTTTAAATATTAAGAGTTTGAGAAACTTTTGAAACAATAAATAATAATTTTTAATTCAGAGCTTTTGCACATTTTTTAATCAGAAGCTCCCAAAATTGAATAATTTTAGACTACTATTTTGAAAATTTGATAATTTTATTAGAAAGGAATTGAAATTGTATAATTTTTAATTCAAATCTTTCAGAATTGAACAAATTTACTTTGAATTTAAAAATCTTGAAATTTAATCCCTTTAAATTTCGAAAAAAAGGAAAATTTCAAAACATTAGGAACTGAATATTTTTAGATCAAAGTTTTATTATTTTAAAATGGAAAAATTTCTAATTTAAATAATTTTCAGTTCGAAAAATTTAAAATTTTACCATTTAAAATTGAAAACTCAATCGAATGTTTTAAAGAAATAATTTCTAAAAGTATAGAATTTTAAAGTTTTATTATATAAAAAATAATTTATCATTAAAATTGATTAAACAAATTCTTCCAGATAAAAAATTATTTCACCGTTATTTTTACCATTCGAAGTGAAAAAATATTCAATTATAAATGTTTAAAATTAAAAAGTTCAAATTGTTACTTATGTTTACCATAATTCAACCATTCCAATTTTAAATAAAGAATTCAAACTTATAAAAGGGAAAAATCGAAACTATAGGTGTGAACATAGAAATTCAGATCACTAAAATTGTAATCATTCAAAATTAAAGAAATTATTCAATTAGTCAGGTATCAAATTCAAATAGCTTATTTTTTATTGTAAAATACATCATTCATAACTTTTTACTATCAAATGGTTCCATTTGTATTGCTCGAATATAAATTATTATTCATTCTTGAAGTTTTTCATTATTATTATAAATGATATTACATAGAAAATTAAAAAAGAAAAAAATAAGATCCTTGAATTAGTTGATTTTTAAATTTTTGAATTGACCATTTTTAATTTTTTAAATTAATTAATTTTTAGTAATTGAAAAATTGTGTTAATTTGACGAGCCTCTGTTTGAAAATTCTCAATTTTAAGTATTTCTCATTCACAAATTGTTTAATATCGAAAACTTCAAATTGAGATTTATTCAATTATTTAATTTTTTTATATTGAAAATTGTTTAATTTCAAATATTTATGTATGTTTAATTTTAAACAATTATAAATTGAAATAATTTAATGTTGAAATTTTCAAGCTGATGAACAAAGAATACAATTTTTGAATTTACAGTTTTAAACGATTATAAAAGGAGAAAGTCATAAAATGTTAATAATATTTAAAATCATTTGATCTTTTCAATACAATAATCTATGAAGATTATAGGCTACATCTTAGGCTTCAAATAAAATAATTGCCGTTCAGACAGATTTTAGCATTTTTATTATTTTTACTTAAATTTATATTGAAAGTCAAAAAGGTTAGGGGCTTCTTCTTTAAGTCAAATATTTTAATTTAAAAAAATGAAAAACTAATTCTCTAAAAAAGAAAATTAAAGAAACATAGTAGGCAAAACGTTAAATATATTTATTTGAACAATATTAATTACTAATTTATATATATAAGAACGAATTAAGATTATTTATTTTTAATTTTCTACACTTTGAATTTTTAATGGTGAAATACTAAGTGCATCCAATTTAAAGCTTCACTTTTTTCTTGAAAATATTAAAAAATTATTCAATTCGGAACATTTTTACTCTCACGCTGTTGATATGTTTAAGCTTTCTATTAGAAATAAAACTATGTCTGAGTAATTCAATATTAAAATTTATAATTACTATATTTTGAATAATTATTTTAAAATTTAAAAGGCTTATTTTTACAATTTATGAATTTATAAATTTTAAATTCTACCTCAAAAAAATACTAGAACAGTAAAATTAGAAGTTTTTCGTAGTTTTCAAAGTGATATGACTGGCGTATCTGTCTATAGCTAATTTATCAAAATTTACAATTGCTATCTACATCTGTGTACATAAAATTGATAAGGTGCATCAATATTTTTAGTTTTTTAATTATTAGTGAAGCGTCAACATGCCATCAGCTGTGCTATCACTTTCTGATAGAACACTAATCTGAAAATAAAATAACGAAAAAAAACAAAAGCATTACTACGATTCAACTTCATGCTGCAAAAATAATGTATTCATTTCGAACACTTTTCGATTATTGTTATTAACTATTAATATTGTACGCGCTCTGCAGCACGTGGGAAACTTTGTATTGACAATTAATAATATAAAAATATGAAATTTGATTACTATAATTTCAATGTTAAATTATTCAGTGTAATTGCTTCAATACAAAATAATTTGAATTCCTTTCATTCATAGAATTTCTTAAATTCTGAAAACTCCCTAAATTTCACGGACTTAAAATAATGCAAAACATTCAGAAGAATTTAGAAGAAGTGAAGGAATTTAAAAAAAATCCACAAATTCGGGGAATTCAGAAGATTTGAAAGAATTCAGGGGATTTAGGGAATTTTTTAAATTTCAGGAATTTAAAATATTTGAGGAATTTAGGGAATGCAGAATATGCAAGGATTTTGGAGAATTTTAAGAATTCCGAATATTCAAAGATTGCAGGCTCTTCAGAGAATTTGAGCGCATTAAGGGAATTCAGAATATTCATAGAATTGGGGAAATTAAGAGATTTTGAAGGTTTCCAGAGCATTTAAGGCATTCAAGAAATTAAAAATATTCCAAGAGTTCAAGGGATTCAGAGAATTTAAGGAATTCAGAGGTTTTCAGGCATTTAAAGGATTAAGAAAATTCACAATATTTAAGGATGTTAGGGAATTTAGTCAGTTCTGAATATTTAAAGAATTCAGGCGATTCAAGGATTTGGGAAATGAGAGAATTTCAGGCATTTCAGAGATTTTCAGAAATTCCAGAATTTCCAGGAACTCAAAGAATTCACAATATTTCAGGAATTTAGGTAATTGAGAATATTCAGGGACTTCATGGAATTCCGAGAGATCAAGGATTTTAGAGAATTTAAGGAATCCACCAAATTTTCATTGCTCTTAAAATAAAAATTTTAATTATGGGAAAATAAGTGGACATTTTTTAATTTAATTTTTGAAAGCTGTGAATTTTTAATTGCAATGACTATAAATTTGACATTGTACTATTTTTTTAGAAAATTACATTTTTTAATTTCTATTTTAAAATGGTTTTAATACGGAATTAGTCCATTTTTAAGTTGTAAAATTTATTCATTTTCAGTTTTGAAGGCTTAATAATGAATTTATTTAAAATCGTAAGCCTGAGAATACTAATTCTTTTATAGTATACGATTTTAAGTTGTCCTCATGCACAGTTTGTTTAATATCGAACACTTTTAATTGAGATTTATACAATTATTTAAAGTTTTTAATTTCAAACGTTTATTCAAACCATTGTGGACATTTGAGGATAACATTTATTATTCAAATAATTATTGGTTTAAATAATTATTTTACTGTAAAATATAATTATTTTCAAATGGGAAAATTTTTAATGATTTTGAAATAAAACCAAACCATTTTAAAAAGAATTAGGACAATTTTAAAACAATTTTGTAAATTTGGCGGTATTTTAAACAAGTTTCGAAAAACTTTGAAATATTTTAAAATATACTTAGGAGTTCTGTAAAGATTCGAAAATAATGTAATTCCAAGTGTTTTAATTTATCAAAAAATCAAGAACTCCTTAACTGAAAAATTAAATTTAAAAAACATTGTGAGTAAAACGTCCAATATATTAATTTTAAAATTTTTTGTTTCTAACTATTAATTCGTTTTGTACAATTTTGAAGATTTAATATTACTCCCAAAATATTTTACATACATATTATAAATTTTACATTAATCCTTTTTACACTTATGTGTTTCTACAATTCAAATAAAAAAACGAACCAATTAAAAAAAGCATCAATCAGGAAGCAAAAGCAGTCGCACGAAATGTATTATTTTGCGAACACTTGTCGATTATTATTATCATTAGTATAAAAATTAATGTCTCAGACTTAAGATGTTTAGAGCCCAATTTGTCGAAGGCATTTTTTGTTAAATTTGGATTTTTATTTTTGAACAGTCCGCATGGGGCTGTCTCGGTATATATCATCAGTCGCAGACGCATTTTTTAATGCAGTCAAGTATTCTGCTAAGAGCAGTGTGGCCAATTTGACATATTGGACAAAGTCTGTTTTTTTACCCCATCATTCACGGACTGGGTTGCTGTCAAGTGCATGTTGGTGGGACCTACAGCTTAAGGTGGGTTCCGAACCACCAGAAACTCGGTAAAGGTATATAGAAAAATTTCCAGAGGTACCGGGCTCAGGGATTGAACCACGGACCTCTGAGGTGAAGTCCGGGCGTCTAACCAACTGAGCCACCGATTATTATTATTATTACTATAAATTATTAATAATAATAATAGTTTTCTAAGAATTTCTTTTTATTGATTTCAGATCTTCAACGGATACCGTTTCTCGAAGAGGAGTTTTGTCGAGAAGATGTTACGGAAGCGTGGAAATGGTAAGAGGATTTGCAACGAAATTCATAGCAAGACAAATGCCTTGCTGCTTTTTCTCTTCCATGCATAACTTTACCTCTGAAAATCCAACATTTTTTCAGTTGCCTCAAATCGAGCAGGATGGCACAGACAGCGGAAGAAGATTTCGTGTAGAAAATGGAGATTCTCCAGGCGAGAAAGAAGAGGTGAGATGAACGTAATAAAGCGGATTACAGAGGATTTTTTCTCTGAACTACTCCTACTATGATCTCGTAACTTGCACAAAGTGACATTAATCTAAATGCAAAAGTATTTTTTAGCAACGAAGAATAAAAAAGTACATCGAATTTTAAATAACTATAAAAAATGGGAAATAATTAATGCCTTGGGGCGTTACTTCTTAGAAATTAGTTCGTTACTGGATATGGAAATCGTTATTCTAACCGGAAATTAAAAGGGAGAAGTTTAAAACTTCCGGAACGATAAGAATTTTTAAAACCTAGCTATTAGGTAACGATTCACTCTTTTTAAAGTAGATGATCGTTTGCTATTTTCCTCTTATAGAGGTGATAAAAACGGCATTTTAGCCTTTAACATACTCCCGAATGGGCAATGGGGATTTCATAAGACCCTAAGCATCGTTCCATCGTGGTAGTTAATCCCATAAGGCCAAAGGTTATTCTGAGAGAAAAATTGTCCCGAAGTAGAAGAAAAAATTCAGTTTATATGATTTATATTAAAAGTAACTGGAAATGACTTAAGTAAATGAAGGTAAAAGTCTATGAATAATCTGAAAAAACTAAATTAATCTAGTACCAAATAATAAGTTCAATTGAATAATTAAAAGATAAACAAATAACAGAAGAGTTATAGGTCAATTGTTTAAAGCTGCAAGAACTTTATAAATTAAATAAAGCTTTTTCAAAAACACAAAAACAGTAGTTAGGAAATGATAAATTTATAATATACACATTCCACTTTAGTGAAGATTAAAATTTCTTATATAACTTTAAAAAATTCTTCTACGTTCAATCCTATTTTTAAAAAATTGGTGGAAAAAATTCTTTAAAATCTCGCATTCATTGTTGTTTGTAAACATTATTGATAAAAGAGAAGGTTTTAATTGTAAATTATTCTAATATTTGGAAATAATTCTGTTCTTAAAATTATGCTGCAACAATATATAATTTGTAAACTTTTTCAACATTTTAAAGACGAGAAAAATTAAGTTATGGGTAAGGTAAATATTTTTTTCTAAATAATTTAGATTTAATTTTAACAGAGTTTTATTTTGTTTTCCAAAAAGAATGCAGAAGATTTTAAGAAAAGGTTTTTAATTTACACAGGATTTCAACAAATCGTAAATTAATTTCAAGAGAATACTTCAAAATATTTAAAAAAAAATTACAACGCATGTATTTTAAAACTTCGAAACATTTTTTAAAACTAATCAAATATATGTTTAAAAAATTTTAAGCGTCAAAAAATCCAAAATGCCTTTTGAACAGACCCAAATCTTTTTAAATTGTCTCAAAATAGTAGGATAATTTAATTTTGATATATATGTATATATATATATTTATTTATTTATTTATTTTAAAGCAAATGAACAAAGGATCTTTAAAAATAAATAGTTATTCAAAATTTGTATTATGTATCAAACTTTTTTTTGGTTCGAATTATAATTTGCGTAAAATTTCTTTTCTTTCTTGACTGAAAAATATTTTTCGGTAAATATTTCATCTTTTTTATTAAATATACAACTGTTTAATTTAAATTTTTTTTATTGAGGATTCAAATGTTTTGTCAAAAAATCGTGCTTTTAGATGAATTTAAATCTTTTTGATTTAAAATTAAGATCTATTTTTAATCTAATATCAACCATTATATTCTTCGTTGAGAATTGATTTTTTTGTCAGAAATTCAACTAAAATGTTAAATATTCACTTGTTTGGTTGAAGATTCATGATTTTAGTTCAAAATTGATCTCTTGGATTGAAAATGTAACTTTTTCATTTAAAAACAATACTTTTAATTGAAAAATAACTTTTAAAATGAAATGGATGCTTTATGTTTTAAATAGTAAACTTTTTGTAGAAACCCCGTCTCTTCTAGGAAATATTTAATCTTTTTTGCTTAAAAATTAAAGTTTTTTAATTGATGAATTGCTATTTTGTTGAAATCTGAACTGTTTGGTTGTCTTTTTCGTTAAAAATATGACTTGTCGGAAATTAGGTTCACAATTTTTTTGTGCTTTGTAGCAGAAAACGGTACTTTTATTAAAAAATCATTGGATTTCTGATGAGATACAATATTTTAACGATTGCAGGTTAGGTTTAACAAATTTCGCCGGAAATAGTTTATTTTTAACAAAAAGCATTAGGTTTAGAAGAAGACTTACAATCTTAACCATTTTTTTCTTATTTTAAGTTAGTGTTTTTCGTCTAAAATTTCTACTGTTAAAAAATAACTAGATTTCAAAACATTTATTTACACTATTTATTATATATTTATATAATACTTATTTACAATATTTGAACAATAATATAGCATTTCATCGTTTTTTTTAGTAGACATCACTAATTTTGAACAACTTTTGATTAAAATAATAATAGAAATAATAATAATAGATACTATGAAATAATTTTTGTTATTGTAATTGTATACTTTGATGATTTTTCCGAATTTCGTTGTATATATTGTTTGAAACAAAAATGCCAAACAATCTACAAAATTAAAAACCTTTTAAAATCACATTCACAACTAATTCTATTATCGCTTTATTAAAAACACGTATAGTAACGTATTTGGATGCGTTGAACAGGAATACACGATTGTAAATTTTCGTAAATGATATTTTCAAGGTCTATTCGAAATAATAGTTATCAACTTGACAAAAATAGAAATGATTGGTCAATTTTCGAGTTGGAAAAGAGGCACGAAATATTAAAATTTTATAAAAAAACGAATTTGTTAAACATGTATAATGCATCAATGAAACAAAATTTACCTAAAACATTATTATTTTAATTTAATTTTAGCAATTTTTTATTTTTACTACTCTAATATTTCAAATAAGCAACTTGTAAATATTAAAATTAGTCAACAATTTGTGAAATTCATTCAAATAATTAAAGTCAATTATTATTAAGAATTAATTAAATATTTGATAAATTCTCATTTATTTCAATACAATAAATTACTTCTTTTATGGCGTCATTCTAAAATGTTATTTAAAAAGACATGTAATACAAAAATATTTGGTGTCTTTTTTTATCACAATTTTTTTGTCCAAAATTTATAAATTTAGTACCAAGTGATTATAATTTCGTGAAAACCTCAAAAACGCTGAAAAAATCGATTATTAAACAACTTTTACTTGTATATTTTTGTATTTTCTGACAAAAATACAAACTCTTTTTCCTCTTATCCGATTCATTATATTCTATTTTTGGAATAGAAAGGAACTTTAGCATAAGGTTTGAACTCATTTACTGAAAAGTCGGAAAGTCATCAAAGTAAACAATTACCAAATGTCGTATTAACGTTAATTTTATATTTTAATTTGAAAATTGCGTGAGAAAAAAAGATAAGAACCGCGCACTTGGCGCGCGTGTTTGTTTTCTAGTTCAATGTAAAAGATAAAGTTAAAAACGAGGTCGAAAACCCACAACATATTTTTCAATTAGACATGGAATAAAACTAATTCAAAATTTTCCATATAAAAAATACTAAAACTATATTTCTTTCCCTCGAATATTTGGTGCCTTACAAAAGATGTTTGGTTCGCCGAGTACGCCAGTATTGGAAAATCCAGAGTACCAGACCCGATGGTACTTCAAATATTTTCTTGGAAAATGTGAGTACACTCGAACATCGTGCACCCCTTGAATTCAGTAGAAATCCATTCGGAATTAGCGAAGTGTAATATTTTTTCCTGATTTTGGTTTTTTTTTTGCTAGTGCATCAAAATTATGTGGCCTCAGATCAAGAACGAAATCCCTTGTTCCTGTCGGTAGTTATCAGCGAGGGGGGTGATCAATGCGTCCCCCACTACAGGGTGATTCTTTGGAGACGCACGGTGAGCTTACTTTCATAAATCACATTTTAATCTTTGTCAGATAATAGAACTCAACGATCGATGCTAGAGCCTGATTCTCATTTTTTTCATCCAGGGTGCTCAAAAGATATCCCTGCCTTACTCGCCGAATAAAACGATGACTGTCAAACAAATCCTCAGGTAAACTTTCTAAAGACTATGTGGGCGATTTTTAAATAGATTTTAATTTGTATGTCCCTTGATGTTTATTCGATGTTAGCAGAATATTTTTGGCCTTTTAAATAAATTACAGCACATATGGTGGCCTACTTTCTTAGATAATGTACAGATAATATACCAAACAAATACAGTTAAGCTCACATTGGTTGAAATAACAGGCTGCGGACTCATTTGAGAAATTAAAAATAGTTCCAAGCAATTTTTTTAATATTATATCACATCGTGGGATTGCCAATTTTTTAAATATGATATACAGTATACATATTCCGAAAAACCTAATGAAATCCTGTTGAATCTTTTAAGATGTACTCTAAAAGCTTTAAAAACCACTGAAATCCTTTCAGAAAATCCTGAAATCTGTAGTTCAGATAGTAAAAAAATGTTTTAAAATCCCTAAAAGTCCCTCACTTGAAATTCGTTAGAATCTGACATCCTGGATATCTTTTCAAATCCTTAAAAATCTTCTGAAATCCTACTAATTTTTTGAATCTCCTTAGTAATTTAAAAACCTTTGAAATACCTTAAAATTTATAACGTTCATTATATCTTATTAAATCCCTGGTAATCCTACAAATATCAAATAGAATCCCGTGAAACATCTTGAATTCCTTCAAAAATTATTAAATATTTAAAACCCTTTGAAATCCTTAAAATCTTTGATATTTTTTCAAAAGTGTTGAAATCTCTTAAATTTATTCAAATCCGTTGAAATTCTGTTGCAATCATCTGGAAAACTTTGAAAATTTTTTAAATCCCTTAAAATCTGAAGCTCCTTGCAATCTTATAGAAACTTTTAATTTCATTCGAAATTCTTTGAATCCCTCAAATACTGTAAAATTCCTTGAAATTTTCGAGATATTTTCAATTTCTGTGATCTTACGAAATCATTCAAAAATCCTTATAAATTTTTTAATCTCTTAACCAGGGTGGCCCGTTTTAGTTGGCTTTAGTCGAGGAAACAAATTTTCGATCGTTTATCGGTTTGCTGAAATTTTTCACGACCAATGAAATTAAAAAATTAAAACTCAAGTTGAACTTTTTTTAACTTTAAACTTTATAATTTGAAGCTTAAAAAATTTTTAATTAAGAAATTTGGTATTCAAAGGCTAAATGATTTGCCTGGATTTAAATGATTTAAATGGAAGATTTAAACTCTTTTCAATTATACAACTTTAAATTAAATGCATTAAACTGCAAAATTAAACATTTTTATAAATTTAATAGTTTAAAGATTTTTGGGTAAAAAATATAAATTCACGCTATAATTTTTTATGGTTGAATTTGAAGAATAAATCAATAAATTTATACAAGTTTAGAATTATATAATTTTAAAGAATTTTAAAGTGAACTAATTTTAATTTTTGGTCGTTTCAAATTAATAACTGTTTAATTGTTATTAAAAATCAAAATTAAGCATTTTTACTTACAAATTAAAATTTTTCTAATTACAAAGTTTAAAATTATAACGTTTAATGTTAAATTTAAGACTCTAAAAATTTAACAATTGAAGGATTTTTATTCCAAACAATTCAGATTCACATTGTCTAGTTTTGAATATTTGGGTTATAGTTACTCATTTTAAATGAACGATTTAATGTTGCTAAATATTAAAAAATGGTTTTCTTTTAATTAAAATTTTTCAAATTTGGTGGGCTAAAAACAGAATTAAGAAACCTCAATATTTAACGTTAAAATCTGTAAATTGTTTAATTTTTAATCGTTTCAGAATTGCCTTGTAAAATGAATGATTGTTTATTTTTTTTAATCGAACTACTGTTAAATTTTAAAAACCATTAATTCATTTGTATTTAGAGTTGATAATCTTAAGACTTCTTTATGAAAAATTCTTAATTACCAACGCTTTTATTTTTTATGTTATGAAATTTGTGATATTTCAAGTGACTGGACAGATTTTTTTTGTATTCTTTAAAGCTCTGAGATTTTTAAGATCCCTTACATATTTTGAGGTCCTGTGCAGCCTCTTGAAATATATAATATATTTTAAAATTCCCTTAAAAATTTCTAAATATTTAAGATCTTCTGAGGCCCCATTAAATCCATAAAATTATCCTAAAATTTCATTCCATTTTACTTACGCCCCAAAGTTCTATATAAATGTAAAATATCCTAAAATCTTTGAAAACTCTTAAAATCCAATAAAACTTTGTAAAACCTTAAAGTCCTTGGAAATCTTATAAATTCAAATCCCTTAAAACTTGTAAGGTTAATGGAATAAAACCCTTTCCTAAAGTTGGCATTATCAAAAAAAATTGTCGGAATTATAATATCACTTCAAAGATAAAAAATAACAAAAAAACTAAAATTTAATAAAATAAGTTTTTTTTTGCTTCTGCACACCGAAAAAATGTTTCAAAAGTACTTTTTTTTACTTTTCAGAATTTTTTTTTAAAAGTATATTTCCCACATGTAGATATTTTGTTTACGAAAAATGTTCTGGAACTGTTTTTATAAAAAATCATGCCACGGATGTATATAAGTTTAATTTATAAAAATCACATTTGTGTAACATTTAAAAAAAATTAACAAAAGTTTTTGAAAAAATGTTCAAACATATTAAGAGAAAAGTATGGTCAAAATTTTCAAACCAAAATTTCAAAACAATTTTTTGAAATATTTTGACATTTTTTTAGATCATATGCACAATTTTTTCAAAATTTTAAGAACATTTTCTTGGCCATTTTGACTCACTAAACCTATCAAAATCAGTTGAAACCCTTTACAATAATAATATAAAATAAATTCTCTCTTATTTCGAAAACCAAATTTGAAATCTATTTGCAAATTGCGTATCTATAAATCACATAACTTTGCAGACTTCACACTCTTTCTCTGATTGCCCACTTTATCCCTTTTTATCATTTTTTATCAAATACTGAGGTAATAGGAATCAATAAGAAAATCGGACTTTTTTATTTTGTTGATCTAACAACAATTTTGTTTAAAAAAACTATCCTTTTTAGTTTAAAATTCAACTACTTAGTTGAAAGCTGAACTATTTCGTTAAACATTAATTTTTTCTGTTAAAGATTCATATCTTTGATGTAAAATTTAATTGTTTGGTTAAAAATACGTTTTTTTAGTAAAACTCTGTTTAATTAATAACAGTAAATTTAATTATTTTACTTTTGAATGTAAATTTCACTTTTTAAATTGAATTTTCAACAATTTGGATGAAAAATAATGCATATCTCTTTGGTTGAAAATTTAACTATTTTGTTAAAAAATCGTTTTGTTTATGTCGGAAATTAATTTTTGTAACTGAAAATTTTCATATTCCACTTTTGGTTGACAGTTAATATTTTTAATTGAAAATTGTTTTTTTTCAGTTGACAATTCGACTATTTTCTTTGGAAAATCATGTGTA
>JAWWLR010000165.1:22562331-22572603 GCA_035041075.1 Acraspis erinacei | reverse complement strand
TTCCATCAGACACAAAAGTTGGAAAACGAACCAGCATGTAAAAGCCTCTCACTGCATAGAATCCCAGTGTGGTCGTTTAAAAAGAGGAAGAAAATTCTCGGTGTTTTCCCGTTCAATTCCCGATAATAAAATATTTTCACAGTCATTCAAAAAATAGTTTTAATAATCCACATTTAATATGCTTGCTTTTCTTATTCCCTTAATGACTTAACAAAAATTTATCGAACATTTTTTACATTCTCATCCAAAGAGGGTTAAATTTGTGTAAAATTTGACCCCCCCCCACGCGGTTTTTGTCAAATATTCACGTTTTGAGACCCACTGAACCGAAAAAAGAGGTTTTTACGAATGTGTCTGCCTGTCTGTATGTGTGTCTGTATGCCTTTCTGTCTGTCTGTGCGCACGATAATTTTCGAAAGAATTGACAGATTGGATTGGCCTGCCCGAAACTAAAGGTCAAGTTCATTAGCCAGCCATTTTGGATAAAAATTCGAAAAGTGAGTCCATTTTTGAAAATTTTTGAGAACATTTTTTACAACATTTGCAAATTATATATGCGTGTGTTTATATTACTCTAAAATTCCAACAATTTATCCTTATGGCCTTTTTCGATAAAATGAAAATTTTCAGTGATATAGCATTTCCAAATCGAAAAAAAGAAAGGAAAATGAACATTTTCAGCCAAACATTTTCAGTCAAGACACTAAAAAATCAAAAATTCAATTTTACGGTAAAACTATGCAAGATACGACAAATGATGATTGGACCAAAATTGTGCACTCAAAAAGAACTACCAATTTGTTATTGGTGAAATTTTGATACGATGTGTAGTTTTTGTTTTATTTTTTAAAAATAACATTACCAGTGAAAAATATGCCCGGTGAATGGGCGCGAGGTGAATACATTATCGTGCGCAAAGCGCGAGATCCAACAGGTGCGCGCCCTAGGCGCGCTCAAACTCACGAACGAAGCGAACTTAAGGAATTTGAGAACAATAATTTGAAGATATTTTAATATTTTATCTTTTCTTTTAGTGACCAAATCTTTCGGCGAAGAAAATAAATGTTATTGATAGTGAAAATTAGCGGAAACTTATTTTTCTGAAGCATGTGAAAAATATCTATAAAGTTATGAGCAATTACATTTTTAGTTTCTTTAAAGCCCGCTGATGTTTTCTTTAGGACAGTAAAAATTGAAAAAAAACTGGAAAATATAAAGTGTAGGTTTCTTGATAAAAATATACTTTGTACGTGGTCAAATAAGTCGCCTGGATTTTTTAATTTTAAACTGTTTTTAAAGTTTTTAGTGAATTTTGAAAAACAACAGTAAGCATAATGGGAATCTAAAAAAAAATTAATTTTTCATAAATTAGATCAAAAGCTATCGATGTTTAAAGACATTTTTATTTTTTTATTCTGTGACTTGAAATGTTGAACCTGCCTGATCTAAAATGGATTCTGTCATTTTTTATTGAATATCCGAGCTGATCAATAATTATTTTTCGAACTGTAATTTTGAAAAATATTAACATGATATGCTAAAATATGAAAAAATTAATTTCTCTCCACACCGAAATTCAAAATTTTCTAATTAATTCAATGATGAACATCAAAATGAATAGGATTATAGTTTTTTAATTTTGTGTAATATCGTTTGAATTTATTTTAAAATGTAAACAAGTTTTTTCTTAAAACCTTAACCACAATATTCAAAACATTTAACAAAACTGGAAGAAATTTTATCTAGACAGTAAAAAGAAAAATTTGAGAGATAATAAAAACTTATTTTGAGTATCATAAGCAACAATATGACTTTAATATCAAAAGATTGAACAATTAATTGTACCATGTTAATCGTTAAAATAATTTTATTTGGAGGTCAATATGTGATATTTTTCAATTAATTATCCATGAATGAGTTTTATAGACAGTTTTTTAACGGAAATAGTTAAATGAATAGTTAAGTCTTCCCATGACGTAAATTAATATTCTCAATAAGTTAATATAACTTATATAAACTGTTTATGAATTTTGTTCAACCACTTATAGTATAGTTTCCCCTAACGATAGCCTAAGTAATCTAAACTTCGAAGAAAAATCATTTCAAAGGATTAAAAACTTACCATGACTTTGATAAGACCTTTGGGTTTAGTTGGAACAATCATGGGAAAAACAACTAGATAAGAGACAGTAAAGTGTGTTATACATCTGGAACGGATGCAAAGATAAAGTAGACATAAACAACGGTTCAAGTACGTCATAAAGAAAAGAAAATTCTACAGGGTACATACATTAGAGTTACATTTGATAAAATGAGACTTGTACAATGTACGAGTGAGTTACCAAATTGAAATGAAAGTATCCTTTCGATCCATAAAATGGATCAGCAAATTGAAACAAACGACTGAAAACTACTCCAACGCAACCGGTTAAGATCATTCCATATAGGAAAAAAATAGGACAAGAGAAAATGAAATGCAGAAGCTGAGATGTAGGGCAAAGTAGGATAAAGCTGATGTAGAATGGGGTCGAGACGAAATAGAAATACGCGGAAGAATGAAATTTTAGAAATCTGATTCAATGAAATGAGATGAAACACAATGGCCTGGTTTATTTTACATACTCTAAAGAATATTTTATATCCTGCAAATATGCCAAAATTTATATTCTTTTCGCACAGAACTAGCTCGATAATATAAAGCAATAAAATTGCACTTTACACTATAAAATATCAACTCTATTATCATTCACTATCTATTTTACAGTTTTCTCCTTTATCCTTTTTCAGATGGCATTTCTCATCGACTCCTCTTTGATAAATCGGTGCAAATCAAACAGCTAGACGTAGTTGAGCAGCACGGAATTCTTTTGTTCAGGGCAGGGGACAAAGGTAAGGAGAGCAACGTTCACGTATTTCTATTAAGTGAACTGGAAGTAGATGCCTGGGCGAATATGGACCTAAACGACGAGGATGACGAATACGATGATCTGGAGAACTCTTCTCATTTATCGAGTTCTGCACTTTCTTCAAGAGCACCCACAGCTAGAAATCGCTCACATGCTAAGGAAAGAAAACTGGACCGAACTCGAGGGTCCAATCTCTACAGCATCACGAGACCAGGAGGCTCTCATTTACGAATGGTAGGTCCTCTACGAGTTTGCACAACTACAAATAATCCTAAACTCGAAATTAGGAACATTTTAATTAGAGCGAGATTCAGAAACAAAGCTTTTCTCTAGTGTGTTGCAGTTGGTAGAAGGCTAACTGTACTTCAGTGGAAGCACAATGCAGCTTGGACGACCTGGTGTGCATCAGCAGACACTGATACTGTTGATGGTTTCCTTCATTTAAAGGAATTCAACGCAAGTGAACCACCCTCCTTAGTAAATATAATCGAAAGCTCAGAAGTTGGCAATGAATGGGTACTTTGTTGTGGCTTAAGACACAACTTTGAACTAATTTCGGCCAATGGAACATCCAGAATTCTTCATCTGGAAGGCACTGTTAAGCCTCATTTGATAGCTGCTCTGGATCTTTGCGAAGATGAAGAGCCCGAAGTACTATTATGCTACAATAGTAAGTTGTGTTTTAAAAACATTATGATTTTTTTCTTATAACTGTTGGTAAAGATTACAAGCGGGCCCAAATTTTGCAAGTTCTTATAATAAGACGGATTGTTTCTTTTCAGATACATGTCACTTCCAGAAATTATCAGAAGAAAACGCAGCTCCAACAGAATTTGATTTTAATTGGAACTCTGTACCTGTAACTGTTGGTATGAACGACTCTTTGTCTTCCTTAATATCGTCTTCAATATCTCTTCAGACTGTAGGTTTTAATTACTAAAAATTTCAGCTTGTGCCTTTCCATATGTCATCGCCTTCACTGCTGACAACATGGAAATTCGCTTAATCATAAACGGGAATTTGGTACACACAATCGCAATGCCGAATCTTAGTTTGATATCGTCTAAAAGAGACATCTTTTTCGCAACTACTGCACCTGAGTTTTTGGCCTCAAAATGTGAAAGGATTCGTTTGGATACAAAACCAGATAGAGACGAAAGGAGCAATAGTCCACCATCTTCTCAAAACAACTTTCATGGTATGTAAATATATCAATAATATTCAATACTTATGCTGGCCTCACAGTACTTTTGTATGCTTTAAGGATACGATTATTTACAAAAATTGGGTACGATAAACATATTTTTGAAGGCAGTAGATTTTTCATGTTTATAGGCGGCCGTTTTTCTGTTATTTTAAATGAATCTTTGAAAAGTCGAAATAGGTACACTCATGATAGAATTTCATGCCAAAAGCATTAACAAAAAGTTGCATCCCTCTAGAGTCTAGCGCATGTAGAACTTACCCTAAACCCACCCGTAATCTTACAAAAATTCTAAAAAAAGACACTTATTTGAATATTCGAAAAGTTTTGACTGATAATGGACGAAGTGCATGCCAAAAGTGCCCCGAAAAATGTCATCCCCCTTGTGCATGTGAATAAAATATCCCGTCCCAAATAAACCCCTAAAAAAAATTCTTTTAAAATATACAAATATGAAAATTAAACATTTGTTCACTAATAAAAGTAGTATTTCGTATCAAAAGAATTCAAAAAAAGTTTTAACCCTGTAGAACATAAGGAACGCATCCCAAGTTCGACCCTAAAGTTTAGAGGTTGATTTAGGGTGAAGTCCACATCGACTGGAGGTATGAAACTTTTTCTGGGTAATTTTGGCATACATTTCTGCCATTATCATCGAAAATATTTCTAATTTTCAAATTAGTGTCTTTTTGCAGAAGTTTCGAAACATTGAGGATTGATTTAGGCTATGTTTCACAAGCTCTAAAGAGATGAAACTTTTTTTGGCATTTTCGGCAAAAAATTCTGCTATTATTAGCAAAAATATTTCGACTATTAAAATTAGTATGCTTTTATAGAATTTTTAAAACTTTCGGGGTTAATTCAAGGGACGTTTCCATATGCGCGTTAAAATATTTTGGGGTCTTCTTGGTATGAAATTCTGCCATTATCTGATATTATATTCTGCCCATGTATTTGAATTTATTCATTTTTGAGCGTATTTAGTTATAATTCTTTCAGCTTTTCTTGGGTGTTTATAAAGTATTTTTATCATTAATAATAATAAATGCTGAGATTCTCAACAGATTAAAAAAAAATTATATAGTTATTTTCAATGGGGGTTTTAAATTTATAGTTAAAAACAGTGTTCTTTAAATATGAAATTATCCCTTGAGGATAAGTATATAAAAAGCTATCAAGATTTTAAGAAACTGTTCGGACCCATAATAGCTTTGTAAAAAAATTGCGATCCATGAAAATATAAAAATGATGAAAACAAGCATTTTTCATACGCATTTTGCTACAGCAAATAATCCAGTCCTTTAACAGTATATTTATTCTGGTATTGTACACGTAATTTTTTCATTTATTTTAAAATCGAGACTAACTCTGTGTCCTTTTTATCAGGAATACCAATTTTGATAGTTCTAATTTGCAACTGTCAAAGTCTGATTGACTTCAAATTAAAACTTAAATTACGTGTGAACATTTCAATCTAAAATTAATTAACTCTTAACGTTAACAATTAATAATTTTTTAACTTTAAACGCTTTCCATGTAAAATTATTAAATTTTAACCGTCAGATTTTTAACGTTTTAAATTTGAAATCGTCTTTTGATATTTGAATTTAAAATTGTTTAGGAATCACGGCTTTCAATTTGAAATTTTACAATTTGAATTCAGTAAAATTTTAAAGCAAACAATTTTACTTGAAGAGTTCAATCTGAAATAATACAATTATGAATGTCTTTAATTTGAAATTATTCAATTATGCCTGCTTACGCGATATTGCTAGATATTTAATACAGAAGAACTTTTTTGGAAGATGAACCCTATTGAAAAATCTGTTATTGTTTATAGGTTCTCAAGGTGATAACAAGCCAATGAGGCTCTACCGCATTCCCTTACAAACTTTATCGAGGAATTCAGTTTCCAACTGTAGTCAAAGAAGGTGTCCAAGCCCCGCTGAGCCGGAAGTAGTTGCAGCACCAATAGCAAATGACAGAAATTTTTTGAGTGCAGAACCTCACAGGGCTCTCAGCAGGTCCTGCAGTAGTAGTCCTACCCCTAGTTTAGGAACTTCAATTTCCAGCTCGTCGAGTAAATAATGAAGCAGAGAGCACGGTGAAAGATTGTATTTTAATATTGATCGCTGTCCGATTATGCCAAAGAGAATCAAGTTTACTCTTCTAGAAACATTGACGATGACTTAAAGAATAGAATTCTGAAAGCAGCTTTGTCAGAATTAATCTGCAGGGACAGATTTTGAAATGAGGTTCACTGAAATAGAAAAAGGGGGGGCTTTGCAAAATTAAAAGCGCACGAATGGCAAACTGATCGAAGACGAAGTTAGTCGTAAGGAGATAAATTTTGCGCGGCGAAGTTATTGTGAGAAGATAATTACTCTAAGGCAGAAATGATGAGGTGAAAATTATTTAAGAAGTGAATGATTTAACGAGAAAATTATTGTAAACAGAAAATTATTCCAAAAATATTATTCTAATGAGAAAAATATTGCGAAAATTGTAAAAGGAACCAGGAGAAAAAAGTAACTGTGAAAGCATTGATTCTGAGAATATGAATTATCGAAAGCAAAACAATCAAAATGTGTTATAAAAACAAAATAAATTGCCATTGCAACAGAAAGTTGTGTCTTGTCAATTCTAAGAATTATATATAGATTAAGAATGGGAACGAATTATGGGCAGGTATCATTCACATGACTAGTTTATATGAATAGTTGCTGCAGGAGTAGGCAGTACAAGGGTACTTATTCAGCGATGGGGTTTAACGTGGATCGATAAGGCACAACTTTTCGCTTGCTGTTTAAGGCAGATATGGCAATGCTAATTTTATGAATTTTAAGCTATAATATTTCAGATTCGTTGTAAATCATTCAAGAATGAAAATCAAAGATTAATAAAGAGGAATGTTGCAAGAAGAATGTGTATCAATTTCATATCCCTGACTCGGATTATAATATGTGGAACTACTTAACATGCAATTTCAGTATGTATTCAGATCAATCGAACTATAAGTGTCTTTCATGCGTTCTGGTATTTTTTCTACTTTTTAATAATATTCATTTTTTGTATGTAATTTCTAATTTCTTTTCACGCTACTCATTAGAAAGATGCATTTTTATAAATTTTCAAAAATCAGGCTTTAAAATTTATTCGGTTTTTTAATATAATATTTATATTAACAAATCCGTAAATCATTAACCTACTTACTAAGTATGAAATTATTCGTCAATTAAGATTGACTTATAGTTAAAAATAGTACAAATATTTGAGGCAATTTTAGTGATGTAGAAAGGCGAAGTTTAAATAAAGATTTTGTTTTTATTTTACCCGAGTTAAACTTGAACCTCCGTTAGGATCTGTTTTACCGACGAAATCAGTAGGTCGTTAAAATAATGACCCCTCAAGAAATAAAAATTCGTTGTTTGGATTTTCATGTTTTTGAAAATTTGAGATAGAATAAATGTTTGATCTGTTAATATTGTTTAAAATTTCGAGTTATCATAAAAAACGGGTAAGTAGTTTCAACGTGTGGTAAAATACTAAAATGTATGAAATTCATGGGAGGTGGCGTTGAGGTGACTTGTTAGTCGGTTCTAAAGGAATCTGGCAGTTGATACGAAACAATATTAAAATTATTATTTATTATTTATTATATTAAATTTCGGTAATTTTTTTACAAAAAATGTTCAATTTTTAATATTTTGCTGCGTGTGCCGAAAAAATTCGGCTACTTGTACTAATTGAAAGCGTACCCTGGTGGAAAACATTTTTACAAGAAAGTACATTTCTACCACTGTAATTTTTTGATGAAAAACGTACTTTTTTGTAATAAAATGTACCAATTTTAACCAAAAATACAATTAAACGCAAATATCTAATTTTTTCTAGTATTTTATTGTAGAAAAGTAAACAGGTTAACAATAAAATATAAGTTGCTACAATTAAAAAATTTGTATAACCTTTAATAATATTTGTTTTTACTTTGTTATGAAAATCTCTAAGGTATTACAGAAAACTACAGGACTTTAAATTTTTTAATTAAGGTGTTTTTTTACATAAAGAGCTTTTTAATTTTACGTAAATTATTGTAGAAAATTAAAAATGTTTATAAAAAATACAAGATTTCATGAAAGTTGAAACATTGAAAAACTGTACTGAAAATTATTTTGTGAAAACTGGCAGCTCATTGTAGAAATGGTCAACCTTGGTGGAAAAATGTTCAAAAAAAAGTGCAAGAAGCTAAAACCATTTTTACCGGAATCTACAAATAAATATAATAAATGACAACCAAAATTACGGGAAAGTACAATGTTTTTCTATTATTCGGATCAATATTGTACTTTTTTTATATTTTATTGTGTTTTGTTGCGTTTTATTGGAGATTTAAATCCCTACAAGTATTTAAGAAAAAAAATAAAACTATGCAAGTATTTACAACTACAAGAATCTACAAGATTTTACAGGTTATTCATCCAAAAAGTTGATTTTCTTTCAACCTAGGATAAAAAATATTTAGAATATTGCAATTCAATAATTTTAAATTAATATCTTTACATGGTAGCTATTACAAAAAAAGGTTCTATGTTTCTATGTATAGGCTCTATAGCTCTTTAAAGGAATGGTAGAATATTAACAGACAACAATAAAATTAAAAGATTTGAACTACTGAATATTTACATTTTTTCATTTGAAGTTATAAAAACTGAACTGTAAAATAAAACACTCAAAGTGGAATACTTTTTAATTTTTTAATTGAAGGTTACAAATTTTTTTATTCAAATGCTCAATAATTTACGCATATATAAAATGGAAGCTTTCAACAATTCTCAACTGAAAAATTTTGATTAAAAACCGTTAAACCGCAAACTTAAAAATTGTTAACTTCAATTTGATCAATTTTTTCAATTGTTCAAATTTTATTTGCAGTCTCATAAGACTACGAATATTTATAACATTGCAAAACAAATTTTTAATGAAATATATGGTATCCAATCGAATGCTATATATTTTAACAAAAAACTCTTAAACGTACGTTTTTTAAAAATAAAGATTATTTATTATTATCTTTTAAAATTTTATCTTTCCTGTGAAGTTTAAACATAGAAGTTTTTTTAATAGCGAACATGTACAAATCTTAATTTAATATTATCTCACTGCAGTATTCTAAATATTTGACATCCTAGGTTGAAAAGAACAACTTTTTGGCTGCTAAACCTGTAAATCCCTGTAGGTTCTTGTAGTTGTATTTTTTTTGTAAATTCTGATAGGAAATGAAAACTCCGATAAAATAAAATAATGTACACTAAAAAAGTAAAAAATTCGTCTCCATAATACGAAAAAGTTGTACTTTCCTGTGATTTTAGCTGTAACTTATTTTATTCATTTGTATAGCTTCCTGCAAAATGGTTTTAGTTTTTTGTACTTTTTTGTAACAAATTTTTCAACAGGTTAGAGACCTGAAATTTCTTTAACTAAACAAAAAATGATACTTTCAGATTGTTTCAGATTTGTGATATGTTAATTTTATTTTGTTAGTTAGATTCCAAAAGATATTACCAATTTTGAGACTGTCAAATCTTGAACCTTTTGGGATCGACTCTCTATTCAAAATTGAAATTATTGATTAACTATTGAAGTCTGGTTTCAAGATTGAGAAATTCTATGACTTTACCAGGTTTCCAGGTCTATTTAAAAAAATTCCAGGTAAATTAAAAAAAATGCAGTAAACTAAATTAAATTTCAAAAACATTCTACTCCTCGTAGAAAAATTTGCCAACCAATTATGGCACACTTATTTATCATGCAATTAAAAGGGTTTTTTAAAAATTATTAAATTATACACAATTGAAAGATGGGTACTCGATACGCATAAGGAGTCCAACGCCAAAATTTTCGAATCACGCTTTTCTATTTTAAAAATGAGAAAAATTCTAATACACAATGTAATATTCAAATTGAACAAAATTTTGTTTATTATTCTAAATTATTCACTTTCTTAAAACAATAATGTAATACAATATTACTTAAGGAAACATTAATAAATACATTATTACACCATTAAGCCGTTTCCCTTTCGGGGTAGGCGTGACTCACTCGGCGGGGAGGGGATTAGTGTGGGGAAGGGGTTATAGAATTTTTAGATTGATCTGGAACTAT
>JAWWLR010000165.1:22540798-22554282 GCA_035041075.1 Acraspis erinacei | reverse complement strand
AATAAATGCTATTGTACTGAAGAGGTTCAGCATTGGAGAACGAAAGCTATAGACCTTTAATAAACACATATATCAGTAGAAGAAAAAAATGTTACATCCATGAAATAGAACATCTACTTGCTCAAGAATAGAACAGTATTAGTAATTACTAATCCAAAAACGAAGGTCTAGACTCTCTTCTTTAGTGTCCTCGTCGCCTCTCTCATTTCTAAATCTCTACAAATGAATCATCTTATAATTAATTCATAAAAACATTCTCTTGATAAGAAGTCAGTTTTATTCCGGAACTCCTCGAGAATGACCTTCCAACGACCTAGGTTGATGAACCGTGGTCATGAAAATCCTATATCTGTCTCGAATTTCAATTCACATTGACCCAGGGAACGATGCGTCGTGCAGTGCAGAACAGGGAGAACCTTTTGTCCAGGTTCCGTGTTTCTCAATACTAGAAGCTACCTGTTCATTATATATCAATGACCTGTCTCAGATCTTGAATCGCGAGCTGAGAAGCACTGCCGCGAACCCTACCCTCTGTTCTCCCTCTCCTGATGGTTAAAGCCTCACCTCGTCTCTTCTCTTTTTTATTTTCTTTCTCGTCTCGTCTACTCGTCTTTTCTGCGCTCTTCTCACCGGTCTCTTGCTCCTCATCCTGCATGTTCTCATCTTCCCCTCAAATGTCCACCACTTCTATCTTTCCGTTTCTCTTCCTCCCCCTTACGCGACACACGAAGAATCATCAGTGCGTTCCCAAGCGGGAAAGTAATTGGCCAGAAACTATCGTGGAGTAGAGCAGCAACGGACAGTGGTGAATTCAATTGGTAGGGGAAAAGGTACTTTGATGAAAGAGTCGGGAGATCAGGGGGAGTAAGAAAATCGCGCGCGCCTTGGTCTCCTCAAAGAGAAAAGGAAACGGGAACGAATCAGTGGGGCGGTAGCCTAGCGGTATATCAAGCGATTACGGTAATGCTATTGGTAATGGTAGCAACCACTGAGAATCGCGTGTGCCGACACTTTTGGATTTCAACTAGATCAACTAAAGTCAAGTCTCCGTGAAAATTTTAATTTGGAGAGGATTGGAACGAATGCTGTTAGAACACTCCCGAGGGTGGAGTTCCTTAACCCGAGTTGAGTCACTTCTTCAGCTGATTGGAGAACTTAGAGATATTGCCGAAACAAATGCCCACATGCCAAAAACCTTACATTTTCATGATATAATTTCTGTAAATCACACACACACACACACGCATATCCATCTTATAAGAACCTATCGTTTAGGAATCCTGGAAGATTAGGTAACCAAACTGGTAGTACAGGACGTGCGTTCAGATTAAAGTCATCGATTCTCTTTGTTTCACAATTGCTAATTAATAATTCTGAAACATTCGATTGTAACCTTCTCTGCGTACGAGACGTCCATCCTATTAATAAAAATCAATCGCAGTTGCAGCTTATCGTGAAAGCTGATTCATAGTCCCGGCACCAAGTGTGTGTATAGAAGGAGATAAAAAGGCAACCTGGGTTTTTCGCTCGTGGCCGTGCCGCGAACCCGCTCCCGTAATCGGCCTGTTGCGCAAGCTTCTTCGGTGATCTTATCAAGTCGAAGTTTCTATACGCGCGTGAATGTACATATGTCTTATACGCGTATATCGGCAGACGAGAGAGTGTAGACCACACATTACACGAGGCGTCCATTTCTATTACAGTAACACCCTTTACGGAGAAGCGACATGCGGTTGCCTGACCGATCGCTGGAAACTCCGCGGATCCTTGAGATGCGGATAGGCCTATGTGACTTATGAATATTGATGAACCTTTCTCGACGCACTCAAGACCGCACCTTGATAACCACCGTGCTCGGTTCTTTGCTAGTCGCATGTTTCACCTATGAGTGCCCTTTTTCTTCTGTTTAAGCTCCACCTTTTTCTTATGCTCATGTTTCTCGCCGACAGCTAGCTAGCTTCAAAAGTACCACTAGGATTAGATAATCCGTCGCCACCATTCTTGATACGAGAGCTTGCCTAATCTGGAACACCTATTTTTTCATCTGTCAAGATTTTTCTCAAGTCAACAGTCCTAGGTCCGAAGAGGGTCAAGTTCAACTTGCGGAAAAGAATATGCTTTATATGACTAGGGATATCCCGGAAAAGTTTACACAATTGGCCGATTACCATGATACCTGTTAGTGCAATTAATTTCCATAAAACTCTAAAGAGACTTAAAGAATCAAGCATTTGGCTGCTACATAAGTAAAATTTTTCATTGTTTAAAATGAGAAGAAAAAAATTTAACACCAACGGAGTAAAGGTGAAATTTCAAGATAAAAGAGTCGAATGCCTTAGAAAACCTTTGATTTTCAAACCCGAAAAGATTAATTTTCAACGGCAATAAAAGTTAATTTTCAACTGAGGAAAAAAGTCAGAAAAGTCTCTATCCAAAAATGACGAATGTTCAAGAAAACAGTTAAATGTCTGACCAAACAAAACCACTTTTTTTTACCAAAAAATTTATTTTTCAACCAAATACCGGACTTTTTAACGAAAAGAGATGAGTTCTGAACCAAAAATATAATAGTAGGCTTTTGAATAAAAAATACTAAAAATTGAATTCAACACAATTTCAAAAATATTCAAGTCAAAAACATCATTTTTTTAGATGTTAGTTGTATTTTCAACCAAAAGTTTCAGTTTTAACCAAGTAGATTACTTTTCTACCAAAAATATGAATTCTCAATCCAAAAAGACGATTTTTCTATCTAAAAAGATGAATGTTCCATAAAGCAGTCGAATTTTCAACAAAAAAAAAGGGTTTTTAATAAGATTGTTGAATATTCAACAAAAATGTTCAATTTCAATTAAGAAAGATGACTTTTCTAACAAACAAAATAATTCTCAATTCAGAAGGACGAATTTTCTATATATAACAGTTGAATTTCCTGATTGGGTTCTATTAATTTAGTTCTCATTTAAGCGAAAAAGTAAGAAAAAAGGGGAATTTTCTTGAAAATAAGGGAAACGGAGGGAATATGGGAAACAGTTTAGTCTGACTAGTTTGTATGAGCACTTTATGTAGTCTATTCAAATACACTGAAACCGATTAACCTATAATCTGTTATTTTAATTGACTCTTATTAGCATGAGTTTTACTATTGTGAGGTAAAATTCTTAATCATTAATTCTTCTTTGAATATTCTTAGTAACAGGGTTATTAGCTTAATCGCTCCCGTCAGCATGAATATACCTGACGTTCTGAATGTTCAAATGAACGAAATATTTTTTCCCAATTATAGTTGACAATAAATATTGTTCCATTACAATCTAAATTATGTAGGTGAAACCAGTACTAAGTGGATACCAGTGCGAACCAAATAATTTGAAAAGTGATTGATTTTTAAATTATTTTTAAATTATTTGAAGCAATATTAAAAAGGTGTTTTATAATCAGCCTTTTTACCATTTTTTTAAAAGAAAAAATTGAAAGATGTGTTTTTGATGTCACAATGAAAATTTTGTTCGCTGTGTCAAAATAATGCTGATTACAAATGTATTTCAAAAGAAGTGAAGTTGTATGAAAAAACTTTATCCCTAAAAAATTACCTGCAACAAATTTTATAATTAGTTTTTCTGTGATGGCATTGCTATATTTAATATGAATGTTTCAGATTTAATTATGTATGTAATACTTTCCGCACTTGCAAATCATTTATCAATATTATGATTTCTTTTTTTTTATCTAGGGGACCAGTTTCCCCTATTTAAAGTGTATATTGGTAATCTGTTTTTTGAAATATATATAAACAAACTTTTTAGAAGTGTTCATAGTTTAAAAAACTATCATTACAAAATTTCATTAATTTGAACTTTCAGAACTTCAAGCATATTCAACGTGACATTTATTTCAAGTGTAATAGTATAGAGTGAGCTGAATTTTGCCCGCGAGGTGAAAAAGGTCACGACTGCACGTACGCTTATTTCTATTCCTTTCCTGGGTCTGGGGGGTTTTCTGCTCCTAGACATATCGCGCACTATCCTGACCCGACTTAACGTAACGAATGCTTTTATACGGTTGTATGTATAACTGTACTTTCAGCTTGGCTTGGAACGATCGGCGACCTTCCGTCGATGCCACTCGTTGACGTTCGATTTGCCGCGAGCAAATCAAATATTAAAATAAACTCCAGACATTTCGTTGTTCCGAGACAACACGACAGCCTTTTCGTCGTGTATTTCCTTTGGCTAATTCAAAAGTCGCTTATCTCTTATTCACCAGATGATTCTGAGAAAAAGTCATGAGTCATTCTATGCTGATTCTACTGCCGATTGGAATCAACATACAAGGAAAAGAAAGAAAGATTCAGGAGAAGCTATAAAACCTTTCAGTTGTTTCTGGAGGCGATTTAAATTAAAATTGTCCCCGTTAGTAATTTCATCATTTTTGCAACAGACCGAGTATTTACAGTTACACTATTTTCTCTGTTGGAGACTAATGTACTGTTTTTATTGTCAAATGCTAAACATGGGTTTTCCGTTATTAAAAATTATATATTACTGGCAAATTAAAATGTATAACTAATAATTTATTTAATGCGTCCTAGAAACCGGAATTTCAAATTCATTCTGCTTTGTGTCATGTGCAAATTTGCAATGTGTCACTGAAGATAGGTTTAAAAAAAGTCTGCAACCTCTGTTAGAAGCAATAAAATAAATGTTATGACAAGTCTTTTTTTGGCATCAGGAATGGTTTGCTGGTTTACAAAGCTAATGTTTTAGTGTACACACTGTAGAAAACCATTTTCCGATTCATGCTGAGTTTCAACTCCGATTGGGAAACACGCTTTACTCCATATAGTGAGACTTTTATAGGGTCTAATTAGAGTTACGTTACTCCACTTTTTAACATTGCATAATTTAAGATTGAAGGCTGTTTTTATAATATTTAACATATTTTATAAAGCGGAATGCAGTTGAGAACGGAAAGATAAAGCCGCAAAATTGACTGACGGAAACCAAAGAATTCTCGCGTGGGGTTGACTCTCATGACTCACACGACTTTTGCACGATCGATCACTGATCGTGGAATGTCCTGTAGGTCGTAGGACAAAGAGAAAACAAATTTATATCTACACGCAAAAGACAATAAAACGTGTGGGGAAAGGAGAACAATACAGGTAATATCAAACTGATTTATTTTCCTGTTCTCTAACTACTCAAGATATATATCTCAAATACGTCAAATGATTACGATTCGAAAAAGTTTGAACCCTTTTTAAAGAAATCAAATACCTTTGTGAACAAATAAAATTATTCTTCAACATTCTTGTAAAAAAATTTATTCAATCTCGTGATTATCCTTTTCAGAAACTATTTCTTTTTCAGTAGAAAGTAGGACTCTTAACAGATTATTTTTAGTAAGACTCACGCGACCTTGATATTTGGACCTGACGTAATTTATCGATGGTCCGTGATTCGAAAAACGGTACAATTCTGAAGAGATGTTATCGAACGTTATGATAAAGCAGAAGGTGTAGGTCCACGTGCATTCAGGTTCATGAATGGTAAATTTCACAACTTTCAAAACCTTGCACTATTTTTAACGATGATTTTAATTTAACGAATGTTGTAACATAAATTTGCAAGGTTGTTTCAAGCTATAATGGTATTTATTTTTTTTGCGATTTGACTTGTGCATGCTATGGTGATTGAAAATAACTGCTTACGATTTCGTTGTCTAGAAACTGCTTTCAAGCGCCGTTGGAAACCTGAAACAAAAAGAACATTGAATCAGAACTGCATTTTCATTTCTATTGCACATAAATTTATGCCTTTTTCAAACTATAAAGGAAGGAAGTACAATAAACATGCAAATAAAATATAGGTGTTGCTGAACAATGCATCGTCCCACTGTTGTACTATTGATCGTAGATCTCTAGGTTGACTGTCCTGCCTCGATGCAGATCGATAGAATCGGTGCGTTGGTTGAGGAAAGAAACCTAACGACCAACTGACAAGAAAACGGCTTGCAACCGGTTTCAAATCGAGTCAAAAAATGCTCCTTAGCCGGTAATAATAATTTTAATCGACACCAGGCCAGGCCACTGGGTATCCCGTCGGTCGGACCAGTGAGATATTAAAGATATGTGGTGGCTGGCAAGGCCCTGCTCCTGAGTGAAAGGAAAACACGCACGTAGGTTCAGAATGACAGAGCATTTCAGAATGAGAAAAAGAGAAAGAAGTACTCCTGCAAGGAAAGAGAGACCAACGACCATGAGCTTTCATTAGATCAAAAATTATTTTTTAAATTTTTCACTCTTCAGAATACACATTCATCTTTCAGATCTCCAAGGAAAGTATACCCTAGTTCCTAGTTAAATAATCCAATATTCAGAGATGTTAAGTTGCCAGTATTAGATACTTCAGCAATTGGCAAACTGCTTATTTTTTTCTTATTTATTTTATTTGAAAAGTACATGAGCCCAGTAGTAGATTAAACAGGTTACAGAGCTACAAAGTAATCTGAAAGACGAGATAATCGCCATGTGGAGGTTATTCATTAAGCCATTGCCATCTACAATGTTTTAATCATAACTTTGAAATAGTGGTGAGAATTTTGAGAATCGGAGTGTAAGATATAATCATAAGCTGCTTCTTTAATATATTCGGAAAGAAAAGTGAAGAACATATGAAGATTTCGATGTTTGACTAATGATAACTTTCCATTTATATGATTATGTAACCAAAATAGCAACATTGGACCATCATTTAGAACACGATAAACTTTACATATAAACAATATAACCGAGAATATATGCCTGTCTTTTAAGGACCACACCCCAAAACGATTTCAAAGATATACATAATCTGTACCACGACATACGGATATACTTGATCTTTCCTCCATGCTAGGTGCCAAAATATCAAACGCAAATGCAAGATTAGCTATAACAATCAATTGAAATATGTAGTAATTTTAACAGCACTGTTGCTTTAAAATGTTCGCACATGTGGATAAGTAATACTAAAGGTTTATTAGCAGAAGCAATAATTTTGTCAATATGTGACTTTAAAGTGTTAAACGAATATCGAAGAGCACGCCAACGTCTTTAGTCATCTCAATCGTTACTACATTTTTGCCATCAATTCAATTTTGTTATATTAACGTAGCATTCTTGTTTTCAATGATATCACCCAAAACTTTACATGATTAATAGGAAGCAAGTGGTCATTAGAACACTTTTTAATTTGGTCAGGATAGCCTGTATAATCTCACATGAATTTGCACTGGAAACAGGATATAATTCAATCCTTTTTCTAAATCAATATAATCGATATATCTATCTGATCGTAACTATCGAGAAGGACACATGCTGAGTAAATATCAAACATATTGTAGCAACTAATCTGCGTGGTGAATAGCGTGTTGATAAAGAAATTTGTATGTATCGCATTGAAAATAATTCCATAAATGCACCGCTCGAAAATTTATTGATCGTTGAAATAGGCCTGTAATTTGTTTAATCTGAGGATTCTCCACTCTATAGGATAGGAAATATTTTTGTATCTTTAAGAACATTCAGAAAAGTTTCAGATTTTAGCGCAAACTTATAAATGATTTAAGTCTTAATAAATGAAGAAGGAACAGAGTCTAAACCTGCAGTGTGTTTAGCTGGAAGTTTTTTATGGCCATAGATACATCATTTTCATAAATCAATGACGAATAGTCCAAGACTGGCACATTAATTTATGTTTAGTGTTTTTGCTTAACTCATCAGTTACTCTACAAATGGTTAGATGAACTTCTGGATTCGATCTGTGTGAAAAATGTCATTTTGAGACGTAGGTTAAAGAACTCTTTGTTGAATTGCGGTTATAGAATTTATGACTGTGTTCGGAGACAAAGGTCCTGGGTCGCAATGACATGTAAACAATGGATGCCCATCAGCTACTTTCTAAAGTAATTATTCGAAGTCTTGCTCTCTTTTATCAAGAGAAGAGTCGCAAACTTGGAAAACGATCTTTATTCCCGCCACAGCTTTCCTGAAAGTGAAATTCAGAGAACGCAGAATCAAATCTTATTGGATTATTTACAATATTGTAAAACATGTCACCAGACTCTTAAGAATTTTCTTCGAGACAATAATGAGAGCAACATCTATATTTAGAGTTCTGTGATGGTAATTCAAAAGTTACTTACCATAACGACATGATATCAGTGAGCAAACAATTCATCTAGCATCCTTGACTTCTCCCACGCCATTATTATCAGAAAGAATGTCAAAAAAGCAGTTAATTCCAAAGCTTAAAGCGTTGACTGAAACTTTTAAAAAGCGCTCGTTGGTTGTTTTGCTACTTGACTTTGAACATGTGCGTTCAAACCCGGAAGTTGTGATAATAATTATTTATAAATGCATAAAACTATGAAGAGTACAGGCTATTTTCAAAACAAAGGTACATTTCTGTAAGGGGTATGAAGGTCCCCTGTACAAGGTCATGCCAGGCAAACAATATGCAACCCTTATGTACCACCCTTTCTCTGTAAGCTTAATCCACCCTCTATACTCGCTCCCTACACTCTACAGTCTGTCACGACCAAATGGCGTTACTTTATCCTTTACCAAATGACCTTCGTTGACCCCTACATTCGAATCTTCACTCTGACGTCTGAACTTGCGGTCGTGTAACTGAGAATCGCGTTACCGGCGAAACAATTGTCCAATGAATCGATAGCGACCGGTAAACGGTTCTTTCACTCTGTTCTGCGAATTTTACTCAGTAGGAATGGTATAAATGTTAAATACAATGTCTTTCTCTCCAGCTTTTTCTTTGCATGGATGCATCTATAAATCCTTTTCTTTATCTCATATACATATATGGCTACGGGTTATTACCCATTTAGGTTGATAATTGCAAACATTCCTAGAATTTAAAAAAATTCCCTTCTAGATTTACAGATGTCTAGCTTCTTGTCTTTCAAACTTTGGTTAGAGTTTCTTCTTTTCTTTATCTTTAATCAATCATAAACCGATCTGATTTTGATCTTTCTAAATCTAGATTAGTGAGGAGGCTGTATATATTAATTAAGAAAGCTTATCGAATATAAGAAACGTGGCATATAGAAAAATGTAGTAAAAGAACGCAATTGTGTGAAAATTTTCAACCTTATTGAAGCAAAAAGAAGACAATATTGTGAAACTTGTAATTAGACTACGTCACCTACACAAACAAAACGTTTTTACAAGCCGCTGCTTCAAAATTGAAAAACAAGAATTATTTACACACCTAATCTATTTTACCTTCATGTTAAAAATAATCCCTTTAATTTATGCACTGTCAGAAATTCCACGAAATTCGATGAAACACGAAAACACACCTGACAGACGTTGTTGAGTCGTTTACTTCACGATGTGCTTGAAGTTCAGAACGTTCAAATGAACGAAAATTTTTTATGACGATTCGATGTTCTATAAGCAGGGCCAAAATCTTTGATTATTTCTATTATAAAAAAGAAATTGCCAACAGAAAAGAAAAATTCATTATTTTAAATTGTATTTGAAACAATATTCATGGATAAAATGAAATTGGGAAAAAACATTTCGTTTATTTGAACGGTTATAACTTCAGGTACATTAATTCACGGTCATCATTTTACGTTGAAAATCATTAGTAGTAAAACACTCAATAACTGCAGGATGGCCGTAGGGCAGGGAAATCTGGAAATGAGGAAATTTGGTTCTTCAGAGAAAATCAGAAAAAGGTCAGGGATTTTGAAAAAAGTTGCAAAAATACAGGAATTTCTTTACGAAGTAGTCTGAGTAACTGTTAAGAATAATTGGGGCTACCACATAGTTACGGCAAATCACTTTTTTTTACAAATAACTTTCTAGTGACTTTTTAAAGATAAATTCATTATAGTCCCTTTTTTAAATGTCAATTTTCTTTTAATTTACTAACCCACGAGTTTAGGTGTATTATTATTATTACTATATTATATTATTTATATTATATTATATTATTATATTTTGAATTCTTTTGAGATCTTTCCGGGCATTTAAAAATATTCTAATGGATTTTCAATTGATTTTAGTAATTTAATGGGGGTTCTAAGGATTTGAAAAACTTTACGATGTTTTAAAATATTCCAAGGCATTTTCAAGAAATAATTTTTAAAATTCCAAAAAATTTCCAAGGATTTAAATGGTTGGAAGGGATTTTAAACACAATTTTTTCGAATTCCAGGAAATATCAGATTCTATGTAATTTCACGGGATTTTATTATATATTTTAAAGGAATTCAAAGAATTTATTGACAAGAATTATTGAGGAATTCCGTATGATTTCAAATATTTTCAAATTGTTATTGTATTTATTATTTAAATTGGTATTATATAATTTGGTATTGACACAGATTATAAAGATTGTAGGTTATTTTAAACGATGCTAAAGAATCTTCGATTGATTTCAATAACTTAACGTGGCTTCAAACATTTTGAATATTTTTAGGGTGATTTTAAAAAATCCTGGGAATTTTGAAGAGTTTTAACGATTTCAAAATATTTTAAGGGATTCGGAAATATCTAAGGATATTTTTAACAGATTTAAATAATCGGAGTGATTCCAAAAATGAATGGGTATCTTTTTAAATTCTAAAGAATTTTCAAACAGTTAAAAAAGTTTCAAGGGATTTGAAATACTCTATCTAGGTTATGTTAAAAGCTTCGAAGGAACTCTGAATATATTTTAATAATTTGAATATTCTTATATTGAAAGATTCTCGAGGTTTTCAATGATTTTAAGGAAATTTCAAAGCCTCAAGGTATTAGTTACACTTTCCAACATGCATTAAATTTAATCGAATTTTATAATATTTTAATATATTTAAAATAATTTATCCTTCAGAAGTGAGGTATTTAGTTGCTTTAAAAAATTTGAAGAGATGTTCAAATATTTTTTGCAATTAATTTGAATTCTTATTAATTTGTTTGGGATTTTTTGGAATTCTCTTGCATTTTTAGAATCGACTTGAATTCTTCCAAATTTACTTCATTTCGCTCAATTCAATTAATTTTGTTTAGTTTTTGTATAATTCATGTTTTTATTTTAAAATTGCCTTGAATTCTTAGGAATTTCGTCAGATTAATTTTAATTCCGTTGAATTTTTCTAAACTCATTTCAAACTTACTGAGTTCAACGAATTGAATTGTTTGGAATTCACATGAATTGTTTTCAATTAACTTCAAATATTTTCAATTCATTTAAAACATCTTGAATTCACATCAATCTTTTTTAAATTCACCATGAATTTTTATAAATTTCATCGAATTCTTCACATTTCCCTTAATTGTCTCTAAATTCACTCCAATTTTATTAAAAGGATTTTTTTGCATTTTTTTCAATTAATTTCAATTCTTTTGAATTTAACTTGAATTTGGTTAAAGTCTAACAAATCGAAGTGTTTTGTATTTTTTAAATTCAAAATCACATTAGCCACATTAATCCACATTAATGATTAATTTTAGCCACTTTTTGCGTTAGAAATTAGCCACTTTTGGTAAATTTTCTATTCAAATAGGTCACTATTTCTCTTATTTCAAGTAAATCAAGCTGTGATGGCCCTAAAATGTTTAAAAAATATTAAAATTTGGGCTACGCTGATTTAATTATACCCAATAGGTGAATTTCCGACACATAAGATTAATTTTCAACCTCAAAATGAATTCTCAGCAAAAAAGTTTAATAGTCGTAAAAAACTTTCAATTAAAGAGATGAATTTTCAACTAAAAATATGAATCTTCAAAACAAAAAATTATTTTATAATAAAGTGGTTCAATCAAAATTTGCAAACAAGCAGTTGCATTTTTATATAACAAAAATGAAATTTCTACTAAATCTTATGAATTTTCAAAATTGTTCAATTTACAAACAAATAATAAAATTTATAACTAAAAATGTAATTTTTAGGGGGAAGAAACTGCAATAAAAAGAAGTATGAACACAAGGAGAATAAATTACTAAAAAGAATATTATATCAGGTTTAACACAAAACTTCACTTTAAAAATGCCCTAATTTAACCCTAACATATTTTTCATTTTCCCTAACAATTCATGTTTGAGGACCAAACTCTTAAACTTGCAACATTTTTAACCTAGAATCTTTTATAAACCGAATAAAACTATTTCAAATTAAAATTGAAAATTTATTCTGCTTGACAGTTATTTAAAGTTATAGAAATTTCCTCACTTTTGCAAGGTTTTTTTTCTAAATCCCTGACTTATCCCTGACCAATATAATTCCCTGATTTTTTTTATTTGTTGACTAGGTTGGTTTTTACTCACCAGGTTTCATGGCGCGTAAAATTAAATTAATATTAAATTTGTGTACAATTACTGTAATTTATTTGTTTCATTTTTTAATTTGATAAAAAAGACGTAAATCGTAACAAAATCTTTCGACATCCCTCACCCCTCTCTGTTGAACTGTTGCCCAATTTAAGTATGGTTCCTTATTTGCAATCGGCTGCGTGCAATTATGTAATCAGTGTATATATAAAATTCAAAGTTATGTATACTCCGATGGATGCGTGTTACTGTTACTAAATACTTTTTCCAATGAGAAGCCAAAGTTTCCAGAACCGCATCAAACCAAATAACCTGGGACTGTAGGCTGAGTGCGAATGGAAAAACTTAAGTTAAACATTATAAGAGAATAATTGATTGCAAACAATTTTTTGTCCTGAAGCAGCTGTTGTTTGCAAACATCCTTTGATTACAAAAAAATTGTGTTTACAAATGAGATTACGTGCAAAGCGCATGTGATTGGTAGAATAAGAAGGCAGGTGGCGCAACGGAGGGAGCGACGACCGGCGAGCGACTCTATTTTGAGGATAGCGCATAGGGTCGTCAAACGACCGCCACGGTCGCGCATTCTGTTTTATTGTGCATCTGCCATTAGATCCTCTCCGATGAAAAGTTCATGCTTGAGGTCACGTTGCGCCTCTGAATTAATGCTAACGGAGTCGAGACTCGACTCGGGTACGCCGCTCCGGGAACCGGTAGAGCGAAAGCAGGAGAAAGAGCACACGTAACGAGACTTTTTGTCAACCACAAAAAGGTGATGACTGCTATCGGGGTGTGGGGAAGGGGAGAATCCGCAAAGGGCAGCAGGAAACGGTTCGCGATTCGCGACCGGAAGTCGATCGTACGGATGCGTAACGTGTGGTTTTATGAAACGGTATATCGTATTTAGCGTTTCTCCTCCACACAAATCTCATGCACATTACTGTTTTTAAGTATGTTAACAATTTTCAAAAGCGACCAAAAGCCATATTTATGGGCAGTTTTAAGTTATATATTTTAAATACTTCTCCTTTAAATATACACTCAAAAAAATTCTGGTTGGATCAACCAGAATTCTAGTTAATTCAACTAGAATAGTGTTAAATATGCCCTTACTATAAATTCTGGTTAAAAGCATCAGAAGTTTCTGGTTGACAA